>PVHY01004520.1:48816-93421 GCA_004024945.1 Uropsilus gracilis
TTTTTTTTTTTTTTTTTTTTTTGAGACTAGGTCTCGCTATTTGCCCGTGGAACCACAGGCACATGTTGCCCAGGGTACCACAGACTCAAGCAATCCCCAGCCTCATCTTCCCAGGTAGCTGGAATTACAGGCGTGCACCACCATGCCCAGCTATTTTTTGGGGACTAGGTCTCGCTACGTGCCCCCGGCAGGACCCGAACTGCGATCCCTGGCCCTAGTTGTGGCTTCCTAGGCTGCCGCCTACAGGCATGCGCCACACCATGCCTGGCCTATCCTAAAGACTTTGAGTACAGCAACGAAGATTACAGAAACAACATACATAAATCTATATACAAATTACAAAAAGAAGCAAAAGCAATTAGAAGGATATTTCCTGTTCACAGGTGGGAGAATAATATAATCAAAAAGCTCTATACATTTTAATTAAATCCCCATCCAAATATCAGTAATATTTTTCAAAGCAATGAAACATTGATATTTACATGGAACCACAAAAGGCTCTGAATTATAAATGCATCTCTGAGAAAAAAGGAAACAGATCATCAAGTTATCACACTTAAGCAACAGTATAGGTCAAGGAAACAATCAAAAACTCAAATAAGTCCATCACATACCAGCACCTAATCTATGATAAAGCAGCTTTTAATAACCATAAAATGAGAGGAGGAGAGTCTAACAAAGGTTGCTGGGAAATATGGAAGGTTACTCATTAAAGACCTCAACAGTAAAATACATAGAATTTTGTTGGGAATACACTCTGAGGTATAAACAAAAAAAGATATTTTGGGGAACTCAATCCCAAAATGGAAGGGAAAGGAATGAAAAACATAGACTCTGTGGAATATTATACAGCCAGGGAAAGGATGAAATGAAGTAATTTTCAATAACATGAAGGGAATTGGAGAGAATTATGTACAGAAAAGTCAGAACAATGAAAACAAATACTGGAAATTTACATAGCAAAAATGAGATAATGTCAAACAAGTTCAAAACCCAGTGGACATCAATATATCCCCTCAGGACCCTGAGGCTGAGTGGGAGGGAAAAGGACAGAAATAAGGGGATACAAAGATGGTGATGGAGAAAAGAAAAAACGTTCACATGGAGTTCTGAGCTAAAATATATATACTTGAAAATATTTGCTGTAGACAGTGTTTTGAAAAATATTTAACCAATATTTCAAGTAGTTTAAAGCTTAAAAACAAATAAAATATAATTTTGATGGATTAAGTGTCACATAATAACAAATGAAATGTAATTCTGATGGATTATGTTTCACATCTCATGAAACTAATAAATGAATGTAAATTTTCCAAAGGAATATAAAATTTAAGGACATCAGTATAGCCACATATAATGGAATGTAGTGAAATTTTCATTTTTATCAAGTTTCCTGCTCTCCCTCACAGATGAATTTAGATAAAAACCAAACAGCTATAAAAATAAAATCAAAAATAGATGATGTATACAATACTAAGATTTAAAAAAAGAGGCTTCTCTTTCAGGAACATGGCATCATTTCCTTTTTGACTGAAACAAATGCCATTTATTCTTGCCAAACATAAAAGAGATGACCTTTCAAACATTCTGGTTGGGATTTTTCTCTATCAATCTTAATGATATGAGTCTAAAATATACCATGTTAACACATGGCTAAAATTTTTCAGAAACAAATAGAATTTTTAAAAATACTCGAGAGACATGCTGACCTTAAACTGGTAACCAGTTTTTAACTGAAAATCTACTTTGAGGTCTTAAAAATCTTTTACATACACAACCAGTGCCAAAACAGTTTTCGCTGAAAATAGAGTAAAATCTTTCAAATGGTGGCGAAAGAATTACGTATTTATAACACATTTTTACACATGTTTTATAATATATACTTATATATTTGCTATATATGTTTATAATTTTATTTTGAAATTCCCAAATCAGATGTAAGGAGGTATTTCTTGGAGGCTGGAACGCCACAGAACACAGGTCTATTTGGGAACACACTCAACATGCGTTTATCATAAGTATTACAAGTACAATATGGCACGCCCGTGTCGTATGGTACGACATCGCAAGTTCCTTGAGAATAAAATCTGGGTTTCCTCCCCCCCCCCCACGAATTTCTAGGGTACCTGTTAGAACACAGAGCCCCCAAATCTCCAGAGGTCTGACATCTAGGTATGCCACCTACATGTGGGTGTTGACATCATAATCCCCATGGAGACATGGAAATGCCTAATTGCTTTTCACATAGCTCCAGTTGGTAGCCTCTTTCTCTTGGCCTTCTTCCCAAGCCTGGCGTTAAGAAAAGCCAAATTATTTTAAGATAGATTTGAGCTGTTAAATCCTGTTCCCCATGAGGTGGAACAGATAAACCGGGTCTCTGAAATAGATCCACGAAACCCAGATGGATGACGAGAGCCCCGTCATGCCAACCCCACAGCAGTGCAAATTGTGAATGGAGCATGTGAAGGAGGTGTCCCCTCATCTGCCAGCTCTCTCCATCTGGGTCATCTGGGTGAGATGAAGTTGCGTAACTTGTCAGCCTTTGTGGAATGGAGCTGCCATCTCTCCAGCCTCAGCACACACGCAGGCCGTGGGAGGACCCCAGGAACCGTGCAGCCGGACGCTCCTTGTTTCTCTTTGCTGGGAGTTATATTCGCAATGAGACAAAGATCAGCCCACGTACTCGGGAGCCGTTTGGATGGTCACCTTTCATTCGATGGCCAGGCCCTCGTGACGCACCTGGTCCTTATTCCCATTCCCTCCATGTACGTGTAGGGAATGTGTGTGCATGCAGAGAGACACATGTGTGTGTGGGTCATGTGTGCAGGGTGGTGCGCTTCTTCAGTCTTAGGGGTAGTATTTCAGACATTCTGGTTGGGATGACTATCAGTCTTCATATGAATTGAAAATACACCACGCAACACGTGGTTTTTTGAGAAGCAAATACAAGTTTTAAAAAGGCTTAACTGCCGGGCACGGTGGCTCATGCTTGTAAGCTTCAGCCTATGAAGCGGCTGGGGCTAGGGATCGCGGTTCGAGTTCCGCCCGGGGCCGTAGTGAGACCTAGTTCCAAAAAAATAGCTGGGCGTGGTGGCGCGTGCCTGTAATCCAGCTACCTGGGAAGCTGAGGCTGGGGATGGCTTGAGTCCGTGGTACCCTGGGCAACGAGAGCCTGCAGTTCCACCGGCAAAAATAGCGAGAACTAGTCTCAAAAAAAAAAAAAAAAAAAAGAGAGAAAAAAAAATCTTAACTTTGGTCATGTGAATCGAGCATAATGTATTCAACAAAGATGCTCCTGTAGGTTGTACTCAATGTTACAGGAAGAAAAAAAAAACACCTCTAAATATGACTTTTCCCAATTATGCCATCACATCTGTAGCATAAAGTCCTGATGGGGAAAAAGGAATTCCTGGTGAGAAAGTAGTAACTCCTAATTCCGGAGTTTACTGCCATGGCTGGACGTCCCTACGGTGGAGGGGCTGTCCCTACGGTGGAGCCAGTTCCCACCTGCCCAGCAGTGAGAGTTACCAGTTTCTCCTCTATTCTCACCAATCCGCCATGGGCCTGTGGGATGCAACTTCGGGTCCCTGGACACAAATGTCTGGATCTGATGCGCGAAAAAACGACGTCTCCTTGAAATACCCCATTTACTCGGCTTCTAGAAGATCACAGCATCCTCCTGCTTCTCTAGCTGCCTTTTAACCTCCCCTGCTGCCTCTCCGCAGAGCTGAACAGTGGGGGGCCAGGAAGCTGTCTTCTCTCTCTGTCACCACTCCTTAGATGATCCCCATGCCCCAGTCCGACAGCCACCTTGTGCCGCAGCAGCTTCTAAGTTCCTGCCCTCCAGTCCGAAACCCTCTTCCCAACTTTACACCTGGAAGCCAGTGAGGCCCATCTGACACAGGGTATCCAAAACCAGATCTCTGTTCCTCTTCCAACCTGCTCCTGCCCATCTTCGTGACAGCCATCCCGCTCTTGGGAAGAGCCTCAGGAGAGATCCTTGGTGCCTTCCCCTAGGTGAGGGCAGGGCGAGACCTGGGTCCTCTACGGGAAGTGGGTCCTCTCCTGCCCCCATCAGATTGTCAGCACCATCTCTGGCAACACGTAGCCCCCAGGACTATGAGAGACGAAGCCTCTGTTGCTTATAAGCTGCCCAGTCTGTGACACTGTGTCCATAAGAGCTGCCCACAAGGACAAAGATGCCATCCCACTGTGCTCTCGGGCTCACCGCTTTCAAAATCAACTTCTTGCTCAACGTCACTAGCAATTGGGGAAATGCAATCAAAACCACAATGAGATACCACCTTACACCAGTAAGAACGGCCCGCATCAAAAACAACAACAACAAAAACCAGGCAACAAGTGCTGGTGTGGATGTGGAGAGAAAGGAACACTCTTACACTGCTGGTGGGAATGTAAACTGGTCCAGCCACTGTGGAAAGCTGTGTTTAAGGGAGGACCCTTAAACTACTGAAAATGGAACTACCATTTGACCCCGCAATCGCTCTTCTGGGAATCTACCCAAAAGAGACCTCAACACTCATACAAAGCGTGTGACACCGTGCTTGGATGTTTACTGCAGCACTATTAATAACTGCAAGGACATGGAAACAACCCACATGTCCCAAGACCAATGACTGGCTGAAAAAGATGCGGTCTATATACACAATGGAATACTACTCGTCAATTAAAAATGACAAATTTGATGAATTTATGAAACATGGATGGACCTAGAAAAAATCATATTAGCAGAAACAAGTCAGAAAGAAAAAGAAACCAAATGGCCTCACTAATATAGGGGATATAGGAAAAACAAGCTAAAGGCCAGGAGGAAAAGTCAGAACAAACAACTAAACTAAAGTACACAACTGGGGGGGGGGGGGAGAAGGGAGGGAGCACTCAGGGAGGGAAAGTGGTGGGTGATCCCCAAAGAATACAGAGATGTGAAATATATCTATAAAAACGAAACAAAATCAACCTCTTGCAACTCTGCCGTTTCAGGCATTCACACCAAGTATGGGAGGGCAAAGGAGAGAGACGGGCGAGTCCCAGGCTTGTCCCAGACAATTTTACTGGCCCACTGCTTGCAACGACCCAGACACCCACAGGCAGAATCTGAAACAAAGGCTCTGTATGTAAGGGAGGGGGCTCGGGAAACAGTGAGTTAAGCGGGAGGAGTCAGTGTCTGTGCTGGCACTCTCCAGAGGACAGCGGTGAATCCGGTGATGAGACCCCCAGGAGCACAGGTGTTCCTTGCGTCAGGCTGTAGGAAGTGTTGGTTCAGAAAACCCACCGAGGCCCGTGACAAGGCCTCCAGCATTTGACCCGAGCAGTACATCCAGCCCAATTTCCGGGGCGTCCTGAAGCAAAGGTTTCCCTTCAGTGAGGACAGGGGTTGCTGCTGAATGATGGTTCTTCTCAGTTTTAACACGCAGCGCAGTGGAAGGGAGAAGAGCAACGTTCTTCTTCACGGGAGGGCCAGGGCTGGATGCGCCCAGACCCCTCCCAGGCAGAGGCCTGCAGAGATGACCTTGAGGGTTGTTGTTTAATAAAAAGCAGAACTTCTGGAGTCCGGGTTTCCAGAGGCCCGGGGGGAGGAAGTGAGGGGAAGGCGGAGCTGGGATTTGCCCACAGGACCTGTGTGCCAGGGAGGTCAGGCACACACTCGTTTCCCTCCCCTGCACTCACCGCACCAGGATGTTCTACCAGTGAAAGCCACATCGGGAAAAGGCACAGGGCAGAACTGGGTCTCCATCAGTCACAGGGCCCAGAGCCTCTGAGGGGACTGCAGGGGGCTCCATGTTCAACCTTGTAATCATTTAAAATAACTTCAGGACATTTCAAAATGGCAGCTTATGCCACTGATCACGGGTCACTGCTCAGGGCCATGGGGGTTCATATACTCTGCGGTCACTTAGCCTAGCCGGAGGGAAAGGAGGCTAAGCGGGGTCGAGTGACTGACCTAAGGTCCCCACCAAGGTAAGGGACAGGCACCTGAGCACCGAGCTCCCCAAGGAAGCACCCCAAATAGAGCTGACACACCCCAAATAGAGCTGACACACCCCAAATAGAGTTGACACACCCCAAGTAGAGCTGACGCACCACAAGTAGAGCTGATGCACCCCAAATAGAGTTGACGCACCTCAAGTAGAGCTGACGCACCCCAAGTAGAGCTGACGCACCCCAAGTAGAGCTGACGCACCCCAAGTAGAGCTGACGCACCCCAAGTAGAGCTGACGCACCCCAAGTAGAGCTGATGCACCCCAAATAAATAGAGCTGATGCACCCCGGCAAACAGGCAGAAGGTAAGGGCTCCCAGGTCGCTTTGGGGAGCATTTTCCCACAGAAACTCTCGGACTGGAGTTCGCAGAGATTCCCTGTTTCCTGTGTTGGGCAAGATAACAATGCAGAGAACCGAACGGAGTGATGGATAGTGACAGGCGCCTTATCTGCCAGCGGCAGCTTCTGAGAACGCGCTGGCCCGGGAGGGGTGTGCAGAATAAAAGAGGCAGCCGGACTCGAGCAGTCAACTCCAGGTCACCGTGCCTGGGTCTGGCTTCGTACTTTTCTCCCCCTACGGGGGCGCTGCAGGCTCTCACCTACTTTTAGGTAAGACAAACCTATCAATCAAGCCGGGCCACAGGGGAGACGTCAGCTGCTCAGCAGACAAGAGCAGCAAATCAGGAAGAAAACGTGTTGTAAGAAACACAGCACGCGTGAGCGACAGGAAGTGACGCTGAAGGAAAGAATTAAAGAGTGAAACCATTAACCCTGGGAATGGGATCCGGCAGGATGAGCCAGGAGCGTGAAGTTAAGGGTCCTCCAGACCTGAAGGCTCCTGGGAATCACCTCCCTGAGCCACAGCATCACCACAGACGCCTCTCCAGACGGCCCGAGACACCAAGAGTTCAAATTACTATTGTAAATGGAACGACCATTTGACCCAGCAATTGCTCTCTTGGGAACCTACCCAAAAGAGACCTCAGTGTGGGTACAAAGGGACACCTGTGCTCGGATGTTTACTGCAGCACAATTTATAATTGCAAGGTCATGGAAACAACCTAAATGCCCCAAAACAGATGATTGGATGAAAAAAATGTGGTATATATACACGATGGAATATTACTCATCAATTAAAAATGACACATTCGATGATTTCATAACAACATGGATGGACTTAGAAGAAATCATATTAGCAGAAACAAGCCATAAAGAAAAAGGCAGAAACCAAATGGTTTCACTAATATATGGGATATAGTGAAAAAAATAAACAAAAGCCTTGAGGAAAAGTCAAAACAAGCTAAGCACCAAACTGAAGCGCACAACTTTGAGCAGGAGGGAAAGGGGGGGAAGGGAGGGGAGGGTTGGGGGAGGGCAAATCCTTGAGATTACAATGTTGTGAAATGTATATAAAAATAAATTTTAAAAAATGACTATTGCAAACCAAACTCAAGCAAGTGGGGGCGCCCAGGAGGCGTTACCGAGAATTCGCCATTAAGCTGACTGAAGGAAGGGCATGGGATGCTTTCATTCCTTGGAAAGTTATCTATCGCCCTTCCCTCAGTAATGGTGCGACCCTGCCATGTGTGAGGATCTCTCAGAGCCTTCCAGAAAAGCAGCTTCTATTTAAACAGGTCCCGAGTGAAACAGGGTCCTTCATTTGGGGCCTGAGCAAGACTGTGGAGCCTGGTCTTTTGGCTCACCTGGACATGCAGGTTATCAGTGGACCTGTCACAACCTCACTGACTCTCCCAGCACTGTCCCCAGACCCCCAAGTGTGAATCTCACGTTCTCTGGGAACAGCCTCAGGGATCCCCCAACGCCTTGACCCCTTCCTTCCTGTTCATTAATTTAGTAATTGAAGTGAGACTTCAGTTTAGGAGCACTTGACCTTTTATCAGGATTATGCAAGTTCACAGTTGAAGAGCCACATCATCACCAACGCCCTCTTCCCTGGGACAGTTTCTGTCAACTCTTTGAGCTCAGTTTATTTCCTTTTGCAGGAGCCTTGCCCATAATTCTAAGCAACATGCTTATGTTACTTGGACTTTGTTTCAAGCATTACCTGCTAAGCTCCACACATGAAGGATGAGAATTTTGTTATTTTTAATCTCCACTGTCAAGACACATGTAGTCTCTTGGCCATTTGTGGTTAAAACTGTTTTTTTTTTAATTGCATATATATATATATATGTTTGTGTGTGTGTATATATGTGTGTATACGCACAAACATACACACACATATGTTACATCATTGTTTATCCTGATATTCTCCCATCACCTTATCACCCGTGCACCTTCTTTATCTCTTGTGCCCTCCCCCCGATTTACTCTCCTCCCCCCTCCTTTGATCTATACTTTACTTCTGTTGGCAGTTTTTGTCTGTCTGTCTGTCTGTCTGTTTTCCCTAAAACCCTCATGTAAGTGAGAGCATTCCATGTTTTTCTTTCTGGCTAATTTCCACTAACATGATTGCAGCACTATTCACAATTGCCAAGATATGGAACCAACCCAAATGCCCCAAACTGATGAATGGCTGAAGAAGATGTGGCATATGTACACAAAGGAATATTAAGGAATATTATTCATCAATCAAAGAAGACAAACTTATGTCATTCGCAGCAACATGGATGGAGCTAGTAGAAAACTGTTTTTTATACAGCTTTCAGACAGTTCTCTTCTGTCTCTATCTTTGTCCCAACTCCCAGGGGCACTTGCACCCCCAAGCTGAGTGGGCGTGTGGTCTGCAGAGCAAATCCAATTGTCCATCGGCTTCCACACAGCCAGCTTGAGGCTCAGTCATCGAGTCATCTTCCTCAATTATCACTGTTTCAGCTTTTTTCCAGTATCCAAATTTTATTGATCTCATTTCCTTTGCCATAAGTTATGTGTGTCTGCCTTTACAAAAACCCCTTACTGTCATTTTAATGAGGTTTTGGAAAGGAACAGAAATGCACGTGTTAATTCACTGTCCTTGACAGGAAGTATGTCATTGGTTTCTTTTTTTCCTTCCCAGAGAACAAATTATTTTCCTTTTAGAATCACTTGATAAAAGCAACCAGCTTCCAGAAGCTAAGTGGTTTGGGTTTCCTTCTAAACCACCTTCCTATCATTTCTGAAGCAGATCAATTCTGTAACGAAGAAGGAAATGAAAGCTCCAACATAGGGTGCCATTTGGGCAGCTGAAAGAGAGAAGCTGGAAAGCGGAAAAGGCTTTTCCCCTGAAAGAAGCTACCTTTTATCAACATTTAAAAAAAGAACTTTGTGCCAAGAGCAAACATGGGAGCAAAGACAGCCTTGTTCATAAATAACGTGGGGAAAACTGGTCAACCACATGCGTGAGCACGAAGTCAGACCACTGTCTCACCCCAAACACAAGAAACATAGTTCAAAAATGGATTAAAGACTTAAATGTAAGACCCAACCATAAAATACACAAAACTCATGCAACACACTCCTCCACACTGGCTCTAGAGATGTGTTGGGGACTCCATTCCAACAGCAAAATCAAAGCAAAAATTAACCAATGGGACCACAGCAAACCAAAAAGCTCCCACAGTGAACTAAACATGCGTCAGCATGCAATGATATCCCAGTGCACATCATGTGTCTGACAAGGGGCTAATGACCAAAACATACAAAACCCACAGAAAACGGAAGAAAACCACCTGAGGTTAGGGGCAGAGGATCTGAAGATCCATTTCTCCAAAGATGACATGCAGGTTGGACAACAGGCAATGAAAAGATGCTCATTATCTCTTATCATTAGGGAAAAGCAAACCAAAACCACAACGAGCTATCACCTCCCACCTGTGATAATGCCTATGAACAAAATGTGAGAAGCAGAATGTGTTGGGGGGGAAAAAACCATATCCACAATTGGTGGGGTTGAAAGTGGTGCGGTCTTCATAGGAAGCAGTATGGAGATCCCATAGAAAAACTACAAATAGGATTCCATGTGAACCCATTACCCTGTTTCTGGGTTATTTATCCCCCCAAATACAAAAACACTAATTTGAAGCCATAGCTGCACCCCCATGCTCACTCCTACACTATGGATGACAGCCAAGATCTGGATGGAGAAGATGTGAGCTTTACTCGCAATGGAATACAACTCAGCTGTATAAACGGGATGAAATCCTGCCACTTGCAACACAGAGAGACGGAGAGAGCATGATGCTCAGGGAAATAAGCCAGACCTAGAAAGACAGTCACGGTATCATTTCACTCTCCTGTGGCATCTACAGAGATCAAACGGATGCATAAATGGAAACAAGCTTTTAGGCACTAGATCTATTAGGGGTAACCCGAGGGGTCAGGGAAAGTGAAACGGGAGTGGGCCAATCTGGTCAAAAGGGTCAACTGTGTGTGGTAAAGGATACAACGGGGCTCTTGGTAGCAATTTTATGTAGTATATAAAGGCTGCTTTTTATTTTATTTTTTAATTAAATGTATTTATTATAATTGAGGCTGCTTTTTAATGAAGCACACCCGGCTTCCACGATGTCATAACGCAATGTTACGTCACCAAATAAAGATGAACGTCTTTCAGGCTGCCTCTCCCTGCAGACCCCTGTTTGGCAGCCCAGCACGAGCTCCCTACCTATCCCCTGCGTTGCTCAGTCCGGCTGAGTATGTGTATCGGCTCGTGGACCTACACACGCTCACTCCTGGGTGGCGGTGCCACTTCTTGCTTATCTTTCTCACGCATGCGCATGCGGCTAAAGAGGCCCGCTCATCCCACCTCACCCCTGTGCAACGCCGCTTGCACGCCCACACTTGCTGACCTGCTGACCCTTGACGCCTGCCCCATCCCCAGTCCCCTTTCACTTCCTCACCCCAGAGCTGATGTTCTCCATGACACGACTTCTGTACCCGACTGCTCCGTGGAACACACTCCTGTCTTCCTCAGTGTCTCTAACCGTCACAGTGTCCGGTGACATCGCAGGAGGAAAGGGGCCTTTCCCTTTTCGGAAGGTCAAATATTTCACGACTGTACCGGCTCCCTGCTCTCCTCACTTCTTTCCCGCGTCGCCCCCATCCCACTTCTTACCACCCCTTCCTTCTCTTCCCTGGTTCTGTCCACAAACCCGGCAACACCCGGCTTTCTTATTAAAATGCCCTCCTGCCCCCTGGACTGCCATTCTCTCTGCGGAGTGGGCTACACAAGCTGCCCAAGCACTACCTCCTCGTCCCATGTCCCTCCCCCCCCCATCCTGGGGTCCTGGGGACCCCCCACTTCTCAGCATCCCTCTCCTGCCCACTCCCTCTCCCAGTGACAACATGAACCCCCACATGTCTGTCTCCAGAAAACTCAACAGAACCTGTCCAAACCGCCCCTTGGAAAATGTCAGCAGGTGGGAGCGTAACCCCTAGTTTTCACTTCATCACTTGACACCTTAAAGGGAGGCTGTTCTGGTAAGAGCACACATCTGCACCTCGAAGTCTGAGCTGCTCCTGAAGTAATCCTCTTACGGAGCTTTGCTGACTGACATCCATCGAGTTTCGCCGCTGCCGGATTCAAGCTCGGCAGGCAGACCAGCAGTTACCTACGCAAAGTAAAATCTTCATGCAATCGTCTTGGAGCCCAGTACAAATTAGCCCTTCTTCCCATGACTGATGGTTGTGGGCACTGACGCTAACTGTAACCACGAGAAGCAAAGATCAGGGGCTCTAAAATCAGGACTTGGGGGAAACAGCGGGGCTACGTAGGCGTCAGCAGCAACTGTGAAACCCAAAGATCATCATTCCCTGCTTGTAAAGAGCTCCAAGCCCAGAGCGACCTGAACCATGACACCATGACACGGCGGTGAGTCTCCCGCCCAAGCACAATGCTTCACAGACGGGAGACTCTTGCGCGTTTTCAATACAAGCAAACGGCCCTCACCGGAGCCGAGCAGACCAGCATCCAGCGGCATGAGGCTAGAAATGGTCGAGTCCCACACACCGAGGAGGTTGCAAAGACCCAAGTGTAACTCAAACTGTGGAATTAATAGACAGTTGTTCTCTGCATGCAGTTTCATTCTAATCATGTGCCGCTCTCAGCCATGTACATGCCCAACAACACGGAACACGTAGTCGCATCAGATCACGCTTAGTCAGTTCACGTGTGACCACCTGTGCTGGACTGAATCAACAGAACAGAGACTCCAGCAGGCCTGTCAGCTGAGGCAAACACGTGGTGGTCTGCAGGGTGGAATGGATGGCTAGGAAACATAAACCCCGGAGTCCTAAGACCTCCTGAAAGACTGCTGAGCTGAAAGGAGGTACAGATGACCTGCTAGACTTGCAGGCGTCTAAGCAGAAACACGCAGGCCAGGGTGCAGGCAGCCCCGAGAGGTGGACGGACCGCATCTGCATCACTTCCTTTTCTTCCTCCCTCGCAAGAGCCTTCCAACCAGGTCTGCCCAGGAAGGTTCTCTGCACACAGCCACGGTGCTCATCACCTGTGGGCAGCAGTTCTTCCCTTGTTCTGTTCAAAAGCCAGATACTCCCTACCACTCCCTGGAGTCCTGAGTAACACCCAGTAAGTACACAACACATGGACTGCCCGTGCTTGTCCTTAGCTCCTGTTTGATGAGAAGGTTCTAGAAGGCAAATACCAATCTTGTTTCTTTTTAAGCTTTTTAGTATGTAACAGCTCTGACAGGGACCTTAGGCATAAAAGGAGTTCCAAGCTTTTATAGAACGAGTGGATGATTTGATGAACAGATTTTATAGCATAGTCACAACACGGGTGGGCCTGCTGGTAGCCTACAGGCTGTCTAATAACCTATTGGACGAGACTCTGTAGGACAGCGATAAGATAAAGGGTGTTTGAAATAACTGAGTTGTGGATATAGGGAATATTAGCCCAGAAAAGGGGTACACGTAGAAAGATCACCTTGTTAATAAAAACTGTACTCATAAGAATTTAAGTCTGTTCATCAGTCACAAGTGATTCCTTCAGTGAACACCAAAAACAAGCAAACAAACGAAAGTCTGCCACATACATCCTCACCCCCGAGCTACTTAAAATGAGTTCATTTCTGAGATAAGAGACAGCTAATGGCGGGGGATGGGGGGGTGAAGACTGCTCTTCTCAGGCTGTGCAGTAAATAGTATCTCAATTTTAGAGGACAGTAACCCAAAATCTTGATAATTAAGGACTGAGTCTGACTTACACATCTTCTTCTTGTGTTAAAACTCACATTTGGAAAATGGAAAAAAGCCTCCATTTTGTCTGTCCTTATTACCAGGCACAACACCGGAGTCTGGTTTTCATCACAGCCAAGATTAATCCGAAGGCGGTTTACGGGAGCAGCGCTCCACTGTTCCGTAACGTCTGGATGTTGCATGAAAGCCGCTGTCGGCACCGGCAAACGCCAGTGGAGCCAGTAGCAAGAGGGGGTCACTGTACCACCCTCCTTTCTGAGGACCCATTTTCTCCCTGCTCGCCTGCCCCCTGCCACACATGCTAGAAAGCCAGGGTGCCTACAGGGTTTGCAGACCAGCTGGCGGTGAGCAATGAATCAGGAAGAGCGAGCCTGGTTGTGCATTAGCAACACCTGATCCACCTGACGTCCGGGACGAAGGTCGATCCCCCCCCCCCCCCACCTGAGTCTGTTATCTGGACTAAACCAGTGAGTCAGTCATTTCCTTTAGCCACAGCAAAACCACTTTTATATCTGGTTTTCCTGATTCAGCATTTAAGAAGATGAACCCGTACGGGGTGACAGCTACGATGCTACTGATTTTAAAGACAAGAAGCGCTCACTCACCCGCCTTCTGACAGTGCACGATCTTCTCATACACGGCGTCTGCATTCTCAATCAGCGCCTTGAGGGACTGGAGCATCTGCAAGGAGAACACCGCGCTGTGAGCTTGCAACCGACAGCCAGAGGCCATGCGCGTGCACCAGGCTGCACCCCCAAAAGCAGGCCAGGGGCCTGTGGCTTTCTGTGGGATGGCTCTTTGGGGGTGCGGTGCCGCGGGCTCCAGCTGGGCATCTAGAACGCCCTCGGCTCTGCCACCAGTCACCCCACGCCAGGCTCCAGGCTCAGGCCTCCCACGACACCCCCATTTCAGCTCCCAGGAGCCCAGGCCTCTACCTCCTCTTCTGACCAATAGGCTGTGACTCAGTTTCCCTAACCTGCTTCCAGCAGGATGCAGACTTCAGGGCACCATTATCTCAAGAGCTGACTGGCTTGTTAAAAGAGGTACACGCTCAGGATGGCCGGTCGGAGATGCCTTGGACAGGGTGGTGGGGAAGGGCTTGGGGTGTCAGTACCCTCTCAGGGGGCACATTCCCCAAAGCTCCACATCCTCACCCAGCTGGAAGGGGTTATAGGCCTCCTTTTGGGGTTTTCGGGGCATCTTCATAACATGGGCGTGACTGATGAAATCACAGGACCCTGTGAGGGACTCAGCTCTTATCCTCTCCCCCTCCCAGGAAGCCAGGGGGCAGGACTGAGAGCCCTACAATTAGGCATCTGGTTTCCCTAGCAACCGACCCCCGCCCCCATGGGACTTTTCCAAAGTGGCCATCATCAGCCTAACGAGAAACACCTTTGCCACTCTTAACTCTTAGGCGATGCCAAGGCTTTGGGTAGAAACCAGATAAAGACCAGATCCATAGGCGAAACCCATTTTAGTCAAACGTAATATTTCTTATAAATCAAAGTATCACAGCTCCCTACTCTCAAGTTCAAAGGTGTATGTGAAACATGATAAAACCTTCCTTCCCTTGTAACAGTTTATTCTTTTCTGGAGTGTAAGGTTTTATACTGAGTACAAGTCACAGGGACCTGTTGCAAAATGAACTGACTTCTTTGTAAGGTCTCAAAATACAGGTAGGTACAGACAACTGAGGAAGGATTTGACAACCACACAACATTTCATCGACCAGAAAAAGTTGATGTGACTATTACTATAGTTTAACGTGCATGTACACTCTGGAACAATCTATGTCTTTCGGAAATAGTATGTTTTGCTAAATTTACATTTTCCCTGTCTTTACCTTCTCTAAATTTATTCCTAGCAGCACAGTTTACCAGAGGTAAGTAGTGTAATGACCTATTCAGATCTTCATGTCAAACACCCCTTGAAGTTCCCAGCACGTAGCCCAGCCCAGGTTAAACAAGACGCGAGGCCTGTGATGTGAATGTTTCCGGGGTGGCCAGGTGAGCAGCAACACAGAGTCAGTGCTGAACTGAGTGCGCTTTGGTGTGAAAAGTTACAAGTAAATCCCCCTGCGAGCTGCGCTATAGACAGTATTTTTCAGGCATTTAACAAGAATCTTACAGAAAAACCTCATCACTACGGCCCCTCCCCATTTCAGCCAAAGTTCAAAATGTACCTGAGGATCAAAATAGGGTTTTTATTTGCTGCGTTGCTAATGATATCAAAGGAATCACTTTACTGGTTCTATAAATGATTTACAAATATTCGGTTTTGATACAGATGGGAATGGAATTTCCTGCTCAGAGATAGATGCCTTCAGCGCGAGCTAGGCACCCTCCCATTTCACGCAGAGAGGAAGGCCACAGAGACGGGCAGTGGCCCTGCATGAGCTGGACCAACCATCCACCAGTGCCTATCCCAATGCCGGTGACCAGAACTCCCAAGGCAAAGAAGCAAAATGTGACAGAAGCTGGGGCAGAGTGGATGGCTGGTAAGGAGGAGGAGGCCCTGAAAGGATACAAACATGCGTGAACTGGCTGCCCGCAACATAGACCTGCAAAACTAAGCACAGGCCGCTGTGTCCCACGAAAACCTGTCCACACCTGTGAGAAGGACTTTGCTCCAGGAAAGAAGAGGAAGAATCCAATGGGCTAAAAATTGACCAAAAACTGGCAGTGAAAGAAATGGAGTGATGGGGGGAGGGGAGGAGGGGGGTAGGAGGACAAGGGGTAGGGAAGTAGGGGAAGAACACCCAAAAGGCAAGAAAAAAAAAAGTAAGCAAATCTTGTATAATAAAAATAAATACAAATACTCGGTTTGGAGTTCTGGCTCCAAATGCCTCGTGAAGAATGGGGGCACAGCTGATCAACGACCTTCCTCCCCAAGTGCTAGAAGGAAGCGTGAGGTCACCGTCTGAGCTCCAAGATCCTCAGGGAAGCAGGACGTCAGCATCAGTTCTCAGGGATGACGTGGGCCCGGCTGGATCCCAGCCTCTGGTACTTCCAAGTCAAGGTGTTTGCCTAGGAATGCTACACTCATCTGTTTTACGTACCCATTCTGTTATAACCAACACCAACCGTTCCTCCCCCGGCCTTCAAATACGGCTTTGTTGTTCCCTATGGTATTTCTAACTGCCTCAGTCATGCTTTTACAGGGAATAAGCATCTGTAGGTTGAGCTATGCGCGTAGCTCGGAGAACACGCTGTTGTGAGTCGTTAGACTGATTTAAACGAAGGCAGAATCCACACGCTTCTTTGGAAGGGCAGCAGCGGCCGAGTCACACAGCAGCTGTCGACTTCCACTGTCTGAAGAAACTTCTAGTGGACTCTGGAAAGATCTGACAGCCTGCGCAGGTGTCCGTTCGTGTCTTCATTCACTGTTCCTAGAAGGTTTCCCGAGGATGCCCCTAAACAGGATGCAGGCTCACAGGGACCCCAGGATTCAGCCCTTGTCCCAGGAAGTAACAGCCTAGTAGCAGGGCTTGTGCTTTGGGACTCGTTATTTCCATCTTCACCCTGTAAGATCTGAGTCGCTGCTGCCAAGGAAGACCATCTCTCTTAGAGCTTGACACACAGGACAGGCAGTGATAAAAGCGCATGGTTCAGGCCTCGGTTATAGCGCTGTAAAATCGTTTGTACCATTACATAATTTGCGTGCGGAAAAGGTTCGCATCGTCATCCGTAACCTTTCCTTGCTGTGCTGTCACGTCAAAGGAGAGCCCATGAAGGAGCAAGGACTTCCTCAGGCAAGGATGGTGGCCGTCACAGCTCAATGTCAAAGAACTGGCCAGCCATGCGGTCATCCCAAAGAAGGGGAGAAAGGACATACAAGTCACAAGCCTGTTACCGAGTGCAGGGCAGGAGGGAGTCATAACGAGAACTGCAGGAGCGGCCAGGAGAAGCCAGTAGCAGCCAGTATGGGCTCCCGCACATGGGCAGACAGGGGCGAAGGTGATGGAAAGTGACTCACGCTGGGTGGCGCGTGGACAGAAAGGACACAGGCAAACACAGGCAGAAATCCTGGTCCTCCTGCTCATTAGCTCTGTCCTCTGGGGGAAGATGCTAAAGCCTCCTGGAGCCACACTTTCCAACCTGCATGAGTTTCCAAGATGACTGCCCTCGGTGTTGTGGGGCTGAATGAAAGGATGCGTGTGACCAGCACGATTCAGACACTTGCAAACATGTGAGGCAGGCGACACGGCCGTGGGGTCCTGGGAAGCTCCATGACACTGGACATTGACTCCAATAGAGGCTGACAAGTTACTACAGAGCAGAAGTAGCATCTTCTCCCCTGGAGAAGGTCACCGACCTACACTCTGGTAGTGACGGTCCTTGTCGCTGAGAAGAACCCTTCTCCCCAATACAGAGGAAACAGTGTCCACCACAAACCAACCTTCCAGTGCAACAGCCCTTAAGACTGGTGCTGCGATGCTGTGAAGAGCTCATCGCAGGCAAGAGGAGATGGAGTTTAAGGGAGGTAATGAGTCATGGAAAGAGGAGCAGAGACAGGACCCCAACCCCTGAACCATGCTGGTTTAAAACTGCCTCCACCCGTTTCCGGGGAGCGGCATGCAGACCCTGGCCCTAATGCCAACCTGAGGCTGAACTGCGTAAGCTTTAAAATATTCTTGCTTGTACCTGCAAGAACAGGGTCTCCATGATCTCTGTTTCTTGGAGAATGCCAAGAACCCACGAACTGCTCACACGAAAGGTAGGTTTTGACTCCCATTTGATCAGGGGGCCAGACAGAGCATTTTGAGGGGGGCCCAAAGTAGCTGAGTGAGTATGCCCTCCCGTCCTGTGTTCACGGGCAACGTGTCAAACCACTATTGCTAATTTGAGTTTTACTTGAAAAGCCTGGGGTGATGAACCTGAGAAACACATCGTGTCACCACTCTTCAAGGCATCTTCTAAGTTAAATGTCACCAAGGTGCATACCTATCAGCTGTTGAGTACGTGCAAAGGTGAGGACACCCACATGTGTCTCCAGGACCCAGGGAAGATGCTCACCTGCTTCCTGTGTGCCTGAGACAGTTACTGAGGTCCCCTAAGTGCGGAGCCCTGAGCTAAATGCTGAGGATGAACAAGGGGCAGTTGCTAACCTGGAACTCATTATGCTAAAATGTGCCATTGCTGCTGTAGGTCTCTTCGTCGGGTGCGACCCCACGAAACACCCCAAAGCCACAGCAGTCTGGCGCCATATTTAACTGTTAGGTTATGGACTGACCTCCATGTTGACAGCCACAGAAGGGTCCATCTGTGGCTTGGATTTCAACAGAGAAGTTGTCTTGATAAAGGGGATGAGTATGTACCTCCCTCCCCACCAAGCAAGACTTTATAAGATCTGAAGGCTAACACACCAAGGCCAGGGTGGCGAATGCAGACACAGTGAAAACCCATTCCGTTCAGGTTCGGAAGTAAACAGCAACAGGTGTTTGCAGACCATATTCGAGAGGATTCCAACAGGTGCCCGCCAGGGAGCGGGCAGGCACTCGGGGTGCTCGGTAGAACTGAGACAGAGCAGAAGAAAGCCCTTCCAGGCTGGGCACAGTGGCTCGTGCCTGTAAGCTTCAGCCTATGAAGCGGCCAGGGCTAGAGATCGCGGTTCGAGTCCCGCCTGGGACCTGCAAGACCTAGTTCCAAAAAAAACCCTTCTAGACCCTCGCAGAGGTGACTCACTGATTCACACCTGTTACTAAATGTTTTCACCACTTACTTTTAGGAGGAGAAACTGCCAATTTGCACCTTTTCATAGCTTCAGGTATGAATTTATCATAAACATTATCATGCTTGTTCATCATGCACGCATGCATGGTAAACAATTTATAGTTCTTGCTGGGCATGGTGGCTCGTGCCTGTATAAGCTTCAGCCCATGAAGCGGCAGGGGCTAGGGATCGCGGTTCGAGTCCCGCCTGGGGCCCCGTAGCGAGACCTAGTTCCAAAAAAATAGCTAGGCGTGGTGGCGCACGCCTGTAATTCCAGCTACCTGGGAAGCTGAGGCTGGGGATTGCTTGAGTCTGTGGTACCCCGGGCAACGAGAGCCTGCGGTTCCATGGGCAAAAATAGCGAGACCTAGTCTCAAAACAAAACAAAACAAAACCCAATTTATAGTGCTTGTAAGTAGCATGAGCTCGTGCATCTGAGAGCTCTAGTATTTGCATAAATTCTCCCCTCCAGGCATTCTCCAGGGAGCTCCCAGGACTTTGAGCCAGTGCAGCACGTGAGGGAAGCAGGGCAAGCTACGGGCCTTCCTGCCTGCTCCCCGGCTGGCGGACGTCTCCCCCACCTTCACTGGACACTTATGACCCATCAGGGAGCCCGTGGGCTGAGGACGTGGCAGGAGAGCCCGGGGGCACCGCTAGATCTAGTGGGGACTGAGTTCTGCCCGGGCCTCCCCGGTAACAAGAAGCCAAGGTTATAAATAGCACGCGTACTGGCTGCATGAATCAAGACGAAAGTACTTTCAGCTCCTCCTCTGCATCAAGTTAAGTTTGTGGTGCTTTCTATGTCATTGAGTGCCCACAGATTCATGTTGGTGGGTGTTTATGACATTGTTTTAGAGTTGTGAGCGCTGCAGTTTGGAGTCGTGAACCTGAGAGTTAATGAGCAACCCTCAAGGTCATTGGGTCTGAGGGGGATTGTAATGAGTAATGGAACTGAATCTGTTTGACCGCAAGGCCTCTGCCTTTCCCACAGTACCACAGCTGGTCACGTGAACAGCAGTGGCACGAACAGAGCAGAAGAAAGGAGATTCTACCCAGAAGGTTGTACAAACCCAGCAGGGGATTTGGTGATTCCTGACAGGTGCTGTCAGCTGCAGTCGTATCATCTCCACTGCTGACATCAACTCACAATCCTTTCTTTACAAGAAGTCTGTTTGGGAACACGGATCTATTTTAAATGCAACAATGAACAATTTCTGTGTCCTCACTGATGCATCCACCATTTAAAAAGAAACTATATTTGAGGTGAAACTTCTCGAATAAGCTCCTCCAGCAAGGCAAAGGCAAGTAAGCGGGGTGGGGGGTGGGGGTGTTGATATCAAAAGATGAGTCAAAGAGAAAAACTGCCTTCTGTATCTTGTTCTCAGTGTCACACAAATGAGAAGCAGCCCCATCGGCATGTCGGCCTCCCCGCAGAAGCACTAACCTCACGGAGCCCAGTACCTGCACAGGTGTGAGTCTTGGCCAGCGGGCGGGGGTTGTGGTAGTGATTCCACATATGCACGTTCAGTAACATGCACTGTGCTTTCATGGAGTCGGTGCTAATGGATTTTATATTAGCGTCCAGTTCCTGTGCCTCCTAAATTCCTGCAACTAATGCATTAGGAATGCCTCCGGACTTAATATAGCCCAAAAACCTGTTTCATAAATTTGCCCAACTCGGGTATTCAGGTTTCCGTACAGGACTCAGCAGATGGGAAACAGAGTTTCATATTCCCTTCCCTGAGTTCTCCCTCCCTCCACCCCCCTCCCTAGCTGTTTGCCCCAGTTCTGTTGTTAGCTTATTTTGACTTTTTCTTGGCCTTTTGTTTGTTACTCCTACATCCCATCTATTGGTGAGGCCATATGCTTTCTGTCTTTTCCTTTTTGACTTATTTCTGATAATATGAAGATGAAGGTTCATGGGTGAGAAGGTGGAGAGAGAACCCAGGGGAACGCAATGATGTATTACGTACATACATATACGTATATAAACACACATACGTAAACAACAAAATGATGAATAAAAACTTAAGACAAGGGAGTTTCAACTACAAGCAACGTAAGACTTTACATGTATGTTTTATGAAGCTGGGAAAAACCCAGACATGCATTCAGGTCCCTTATTTTGCAAGGAACTCCCTGTGCGAGTGTAAGACGAGCATCTCTGTGTGTGGACACGGCTAGAAGGCGACCTGCTGGGTCCCACAGTGTAGACTTCTGTCTACTGACAGCTTCTTTACTGCTCTGCAACTGACATCTCTACTAGAAAAATGCTGTTTTCAGCATCGGCAAGTCTATAATTTTATCTAAGGATTATAGGTCTCATTTTGAACAATTTGTTGAATTTGATTTCAGCCCGTGGGCACAGATTTTTGTAACTACAGTACAAAGTACAGTACAAAGTACTGTAGTAACTGGCTGGTGATTTTGGTCTTGGGTGAAAGAAATGTAGGAACATGTTCTGAGCGCTGGATTTTATTCCCCTTCATCTTGCTGTGACATTCCATTTAGATTCCCGTGTCCCTGTCTTCCTTGGCTTATTCCAACTCAACACACACGCTGCTGCTGCAGCTGTTTCTCATGAAGTCACAAAGTCAGAGAAGTGCTAAGGTTACAAAACACAACAGCCAGAGAGCAAAAGGGCTTGTTCTTTTACACAGATTCCTCGACTATGTCACCCTCGGAGATGCTGATGGGCTTAGAAGAATGACTGTAAGGTAACCAATTCTCGTCACCAACTGTAGGAGCGAGCATCAAGCATCAGGATCACATAGGTTATTGCTTCTAGCAGTTACACAGACACACCAGACAGGGCAGGGCCAGGGCGATGCTGGAAGGTAGGGGAACCCTCCGGTACCCCCCAGAATCTTCCCACTTTCTCTGGGTTCTCCTGGTGTTCTTTCCCATGCATTCTGCACACTTTATCCCCGCTCTCCTAGGTCCAGGTGGGCCCAATTACACGTGTGCACACCCACCGGGCTGCACAATCCCGGGGGAGATGCAATACTACAGATGCTTCAGCTGGCTGTGTGCAACAACAAAGCCAAGCTCCCTTCTCCGTCCCCCATCCTGGCCCGGGGCAGGGGGGGCAGGGCTGGTCTGCCAGTGGGTACCACCTCTGCCGCCAGGTCACTACAGAAACACCTGCTAAGTAACAAACCTTTTCCAGAGTGACATGCCCTAGTGCGCTCAGGAAGTCTCAGCCCACCTCCACAGCTGTCATTATGCAAATTACGGGAGAAAACCCACACGACAGAAGAATTACAGAACGCATCCAAGGTGCTGTCAGAGAAGAGGCAGTGCGGAACCCTTAGCACAGGGAGGCGCGTATTTGGGCGCTGCTACCTAGGGGTCTGCGGCAGGTGTGGTAGGAAGTGGTGCCTCATGAGCTCTGGCGTTTTCACTCACCTCGAGGACGAGAGGGGAATGTGGCCAGAGAAGGGGCGGAGAGCCAGGCTGGACGAGCTGGGGATTCACAGTTTTGAAGAGACGTGAGGTGATCGAAGGCCAGTTTCAGAACTCCACGCACAGTTGTGAAGGAATGGGCAAGATGGGGGGGGGTCTGAGAATGGGGCAGGAAGCAGGCCGGGGGCCCCGGAAAAGGAACGACACTGGACGGCCCACAGGGGGCTCAAGGGGAGGAAGACGTGGAGAGACGCCGTTTCCCTCAGCTCATCCCTCAGCCGGAGGACTCAGCAGCCAACTTGCTGTGATACAGACGCAGCAGCCAGGGGTGACAGAACGGGTAAGCAGGCTGCGTGAGAGGAACCGTGACACCCCCTTCAGCTGGGAGCATTCCGGGTGTTCAAAGTATAGGGTAAACGAGTTGGTCAGTGTTTTCCTCCGTTAGCCTCTATGCCCAGCACCTGTGGTGTTGTGCCCTCGTCATGAATGTGCACACCCGGCCCAGTGGGGGGGGGGGTGCATGTGTAAGTGGGCTCACACGAGCCTGGGAGGTTAGGAAAAAGGGCGGTGTCACTGTGGGGGTGAGGGAGCACGAGAGAGAGAGCACAGCAAAGAGAGTGTGAAGAAAATGCCAGAGCAAGAAAGAAGCCAGAGAGAGAGTGTGAAGGCTTCTGGGAGGCTGGGGGGAGGGGGGCCTCGCCTGCCTGCCAGCCAGCCCACCCACCCCACCCTGGACCTGGTCCTGCTCCACCTGGTGTGTCTCTGGAACTGCTGATGCTTGCACTCCAGCTGGCGTCACAAACAGGACGGTTTCCTGACACAACTCTCTCCAAGACACATGTTAACGCATTCAGGATGGGGTGCGCCACCTTAACTGGGCTGTTGGGTGAAAACGCGCAGCCTCAGGAAAACCGGCAGCCTCCCCCAGAAAGGCAAGCGTGGGTCTGGCACGGGGAAGCTGGGGCTTGTGTGTGCAGAGCTAGTAGCCAGGGTGAAAGAACATCTACATCTTCCAGGGAGGAATTTTAAAGACAAACAAGATAACATGGCAAGGATGCCTCAGAATCACCCACAGTCGTTAAGCAGCGAGAACAACTCATCCAAGGAGAGGATGAGATGCAGAAGGAGAGGACCAAAAAAAAAAGGGGGCAGAAAGCAGGAGAATTAACCACGGACAGAGACAGATGTAATGTATGAGGAGAATTAGGGCATCAGGAGCTCTGGAGCTGATTATCTGAAACCCGTGGACTAGGACTAGGACTGGAGGACCGACAGTTTGGGCGGAAGCAAAACACACGCTCCTAAAAATCACTGCATCGGACAACACTGCGCAACGAAAACCGCAAGGCTTGTGGGGCCAGTGAGGGAAGGGACCCCAGACTCGAAACTTCTGCAGTGTCACATCAGGAAAGGAAAGGAACCTAACAGAGACAGTGGCCTGGTGCTGCCAGTGTGAAATGGCTAAGGAATGCAGAACACTGCAGTGAATGTGTTACTTGACCTTGACAAAGACCTGACGTTTGCTGGTGGGAGTGTCGTGAAGTGGGGCGAAAGCGGGGTGATCTGAAAAATGCTGGAACCCAGGATGTGGGTGGAGCAGCTGAGAGCACCTCAGCAAGTCGGGGGGGGGGCAGGGAGGCAGGAGAACGTTCAGTTCATCAGGTGAATCGTACACAAGAAAACACAAAATTCACATGAGACTGAAACTGTTCCCTCCCAGCTCAAGCACAGTCAAATTCGCATTGGAAACAAGGATCCTAACAGGATTGCTTGTAAAAGGGAATGCTAAAAAGTCTTTCTGAAATTTGTTTCTTACGTGTTTTTCTCCACCATTCCTGTTGAGAAATATGGGTTAAATGCTCAGTTTCTACCACATTCAGCCTCAGTATGATTTTGGCATCATGTGAGCCTGCCTCGACTCTGCACTCAACTATTTTAACAATCCTTTCTTGCCAGAGAATAGATGCCAAATGCTACATAAATCTGGAGTAGATTATGAGTTCTGAGTGACCTGGGATCCGCACTCAGTGAGCCAAGAATTCTCCAGCTTTGCAGCATGCTCTAACTTTTCGGAAAGTTCACTTCGGAGGTTTGTTGTTGTTATTTTTAAAGACGACATTTTATTAAGTGTGTCTAAGTGTGTCGCCAAAACAGCTAAAAGATGCAAGGGCTGGGAAATTTCCATCAAGAGGAAAACCAGCAAGAGACGAAGCTTTGAGAGTGATTTCGTTCTCACTTCAGCATTGACAAGGCTGCACACCAAAATGGAAGGGTGGGAAACATCAGCGAGGTCCTTTCCATCAGCGGGCCACTGAGATTCAGCAGAGCTCCTGTTGCCCCAATGGATGGTGGTCCTAACCCCAGTGACCCACACCATTTACAGACTTTTACCTAAACGCTGCTACAATCTGAATTTCTTATGCACTAAACTTCAAGTCAAATTCTGGAAACTGACATCCCATCTCCTGAATAGGTAATCTGGTTGAATTTTCAACCTGATTTAAAAATAAAAAACTGAAAAACCCTCCTTTTCCATAATCACTAGCTCCATCTACTAATCAGTCTAGACAAATAATCATATTTACACACTCGGAAGGGGCTGCATTTCTAAACTTCAGACTTTAATTAAACTGTAGTTTCTGAAGACTTGCCGTGTAAATAGACATTATGCTCATCATACACAATGTCATAGAGGAGTCTCCTTATTCACCCACAGGGCCATTCAAACTCATGGAAATAATAGCATTTTGCAGTCAAAAACCAGTCATGGACGCCCCCAGGCTCTTACTTGCTACCAGCTGCTCTGTGTCCATGCACACTGGTGGGTGTTTCTGGGAGGCACTTCCAGTGTCAGCCACTAGAAGTCCTTCGTAATACACATTTGTTAGGCTGGGAGGAGAGAAAAGCAATGATGGAGAAAACACCCAAAGAGGCAATGAGGGAAGAGGGAGGGGGTGTGGGTGGAGGGAAGAACTACGTGAAGAACTAAATGAAAATGAAAAAGGCAAAATCACAGAGACAGAGCTTAGGGAAATGAAACGAGTAGCTGCACCTGGATGATCAAAAAACATTTTAAATCAGATATGAGATTGTTATTTCATGCAGACCACTGACAGTTATAAAGTCACAACCGAATTATCCTGAAAAGGGATTCACTCGTATTTCTAGGTTAATCAGAATTTGCATTACTAGCAATTGGTAACAAGACTATGAGTAGGTAAGAAAAAAAACTCTTGTTCTTGAGAGAGAACACTATTAAGTGATAAAAAGTCATAATGTAAGCAAGCTACTCAAATATTTTAGCAAAATGTTCTGTGTGCACACAGTGAGGAAATGAAAAAGCAATGTGACAAAACATTCAAAATGAGTGTATAAAGGATATTCAGTGGTTTTTTTGTAATTACACAAAACTTTTCGAGATTATTTCAAATTAAAGGTTTTCTTTGAAAAAATAGAAGGGCTGCTCTCCTATTTCTAGGTTAGTTGGGATTTAGCAGGATTGGAAATCTCCATATGGTCCTGAATGCATTTAACTGGATCAGGGGCTAGAGAAGCTTGGTTTTGCAAAAGAACTTGGGGATAACAGAACTGTGAAAACGCCAGGGGTTCCAGTGATCCCAAAGATTACTTGTGAGGCTAGTATGCAGCTTTTAAATGTGTTCATCCCACTATAATTGATTGGCAAAGTTTAAACATTTCTGACAAGTCTTATTTTCAGGGAGTACAGGAATTTCAAAACTGAAAAGAACTTTGGTTTTGGTCCTGTACTGTTTCTGAGCCTGTGCAATAAGAGATTCCAGAAACAAACAAACAAACAAACAAAAAAACTTGTTGGAAATTGAGCAACAGCTGAAATCGAGCACACTGTGAAACAGAACCTAAAACTACCAGAGGAACACCACTGCACTCATAAAAATACACAGAAAAATCACAGTAATTTCCACCATGTTTTTCTGTGAGAGCACAGTTCACCTGCACTTAATAATCCTCACATCCTCACATTGCTCTATGCTCCAGTTCTTGTTGACAGTTTTAGTTTTTTCTTGTTTGATTGTTTGTTTTCCCTGTATCCCTCATATAAGCGAGACCATCCAGTATTTCCCTCTTTCTTTCTGGCTTATTTCCACTAACATGATTCCATCTAGCTCCATCCATGTTGCGGCAAATGACATGTTTGTCTTCTTTGATTGATGAATAATATTCCATTGTGTGTAGATATACCACATCTTTTTCAACCAGTCATCAATTTCGGGACATCTGGGTTGTTTCCCTATCCTGGCTGCAATAAACAGACCAGTCCAAGTGTCCTTTTGAGTTAGTGTTTTCGTAGCCTTTGGGTAGATTCCCCCCCAAGAGAGGGGGAGGGGAGTAAAGTGAGGGGAAGGAAGGGAGGGGTACAAGAGATTAAGACGTTTCATGGGTTTTAAGGTGGTGGGAGAACCCTGGGGTAGACAATAATGTGAAGGACGTGTATGTGTATACACATATACATGTGCAATCAAATTTTGAAAAAAAAGATAATCCTCACGTTGCTCTTTTATGATCAGCCTCATGATCAGAAGGGTCGTCGATGAAGACTCATTTTGTGCCGAATAGCGAAGGAACAGGCAGGCCAGATCCTACCCTGGCCAGGCTGTGGGCAAGGGGGCACCCCGTGGGCTGTGGGTCCTGTCGGTGTCTTCACACGGTGAGGTGCTCGCGTGACAGCAGCGTGCTCCTCCTTCTGAGGTGACTGACTGAGCAAGTCGCCAGGCCTGCTTCATGGTATGGGGGCGTCTTCCACAGCCAGCCCCAAATCCTGCCTCCAGGGAAAGCCTGGGAAGCTGGAAAGACGGACCCGGGCTCACTGTGCTGCCCCCTGCTGGTGGGTTCTGGAAGTTGCCTTCAAACGAGGGCGTTCAGAGGCTCCCAGAAGAGAGGGTCTGGGGTCCCCGCCAGAATCCTCTCCCCAGGAGGAAAGAGAAGTTGAGTTGCTCTTAAACCTTCTTCAGTGAGCAAGGCTGCTTCCAGAAAGCAGACTGGGAACTTTCTGGATGCCACATTAACTCTTTCACGTCACCGAGGACCATTTGGAGCTCTGACACACTCCTTTAAAATTGCTACTACTAAATTAATTAAATTTCAAAAGATATGATTTGAATTAAGCCTAGTCCCACTTTTATGATTGTCTATTTATATCAAGCTTTTTCTCCGAGGGGATGCAGGTGATTTAGAAACTCCTAATTAACAGAAGGTAATTCAATTAGCGTCTTACTGTAAGGTACCATTAGTTCCTCTCAGGTCTGTGATAACGACGTATGGATGTTAGTTAAGAGAGAAGAGCGATTGGAGACTACTCGGTAATAAAAAGCAATCTTTTCGAGCACAGCAAAGTGTCCCGGAAAGGCAGAAGCTAGGCAGGCAAGATGGCAGTGCACAGCTACCAGGGTATTTACTGTAGGCACAAGGCTTCTTCCTGGTCTTGACCGCGTGTAACTCATTCACGTGTTCTGGTATCTTCCCCTTTCGCAGCAGAGAGACAACTGGCCCAGCAAAGTTACGGGAAACCTTACCTTCTGCTTTTCACTTGCAGTTTTAAACCTGCCTTTGTGAAGTGGGGTAACCACGCATTCCCACACAGCAAAGCCACTGCGTTGCAGTCGGGAGTGCAGAGATGGTCAGGAAGTGATGGTCACTCTGCAGTGACGGTCAAGACACACACAGCTCGAAGCTCTTAACACTTTCAGAGCTGCACGTTTCAGGTGTGTGGCACTATCAGGCAATGGTTAGTCCTTGCTGAGAACTATGATGTTGTGGAACAGTGACATGTGCATCCTGGACGCTCGGAGGGGATGACAACAGGCCCATTTTATGAAGGAAGATGGGGACCTGCCCACCGTTACAGAGCAGGGATGCTGCTGTTCATCTGCTTCCTAGGGTGCAGGCAGTGTCCTCCTCCACCCCCCCAGTTTCCGTGTGCATGCCACACACACGCCTCCTCGATGGCCGGTAAACCCACCAGGGCACTTGCTCAGCTGTGCCCTCTGGCAGAACTCATCAGGGTGTGTCATCTGTCCGTTGCCTGCTGCCCTGGGAGTAGGTGCAGGAGGGCAGGTGAGAGAACCAAGGAAAGGGGGCTGACCAGGGTGGGGTCGGAGCTGGTAGAGACAGAGGGGCGGGTGTGGGGGTCAAGGTGCCTTCCCCAGAAGCACAGTGGTGTGTCACCCCCCGCCCAGGGCCAGCAGGTGTGAGAGATGAGGGGTGTCTAATCTGCTATTCAAGGACTTCTCTGCTCAGCCCATCAGGTGCTCGCCTGAGCAGTACCAAGGCCTCTGGCCTCTGCCAGTCCATTGGCTACAATCCCTGCTCATCAGACCCCCTTGCTATTATTAAGCTCACCAATGGATCTGTGAGCAGCTTTGGAAAACCCCAAAGCCCTTTCCATATGTGAACGACACTCCCACCCCAGGGGGGTGTCACTGACTCAGCTCCTGCCTTGGCCAAGTGAACACCCAGAAACCCACCCTCTTCCCCCTCTCGTGCCCCCAGACCCCTCACACTGAAACGTTTTCTTTTCAGAACATGTGCATCTTTCAGAGGAAAGCCAGACTCCTCTGGCAAAGGGGAGGGGAAACTGTGAGAGTCAGAACAAGAGTGAACGGACCTGGGAGTTGGGTCCCTCCTGCCTCGTTCCTCCCACCTGCTCCAGGCCAGGCCTCTGGTCTCATCTTCCCCACAAGCTCAGGTGCTCTCCTCGCCCCAGGCCAGTACAGGCCCGACTCCCTGCTTAGGATGGGCACTGCCGCTTAGGACTCAGAAGAACAGCAGCTCCACCCCCCACCCCCTCGCCAGCCCCCAAACCTAAGCCGCCTGAGGAAGGCATTCTGTGAGCACGTGGATCAGTGAAGCTGGGGACAAGGTAGTCACTCCAACACAGAGCTCAGGGTAGGAGGACATCTGTGTCCTCAAAAGCAGATCATGGCATCCATTCATTCCTAAGTGTATCCTGAGTGCCTGCTCTGTGGCCGGCTCTGCTGTGACAACATTATGGTGAGGAGGACCTGCCATCCTGGAACTTAGATGCTGGGAAGGGGCGATGGTGTGTTAACTGATTACAAGTTGCAGAAGGAAGGGCGTGAACAGCATCATGAGATGAGAGGAGAGAGGTGTGCGAGTCTACACAGGGAGTTCAGGGCAGCTTTCCTGTGGCAGGAGAGTGTGTCTGGGGTCTGCTCCCCACCTTCAACACCCTGTATCAGCCTTTCCCTTCTGAGAGTACTTCAAATAGATGCAGTTAGCACAAGCTGGATTTTCTAGACTGAAAGCCCTCTTCGAGGTCTTAAGGGAGGGTAAAAGGAAACTGGGGGGTTTTCAGAGAAGATTCAGACCCTGCCTACCAGCTCCACCCAATTCCCCTTTCTCCACCCAACCCTTCACTGCCCAAAGAAGAAATGCTCAATCTGACTGAGAAAAGGAACAACACTTAACTGCAATTCTTTGCCCTACGGGTGTTTTGTTTTTAAATTTTTTTTTAAACTAACACTGGTTTATGACACTGATATGATACAGGGTTACAAGTTCACACCTCTTCAGATGTATGTCACCATACCCCACCTTCCACCAGGGCACCCATGGTCCCCCACCCTAGTCTACAGGGCCCCTCCCCTGCTTCTTTCCCCACCCTCCCCCTTCCTGCTCTGGTAGCCTCAATTCTGCAGTCAGATTTCTAAGGGTTTGCTTTGTCTGCTCCTTTGTGCTGTTCCTTTATATTCTACATATGAGTCTAAGTTTTAATGACTCATTACCCCATTTGTTAATGCCTCAGTTCCAAGCAGCAGATCGTGATTATGGAGTTCACTAAATAAGTGTGAAGTTCACTATGATTTTATCAGATTATAATACGTCTGATTGTTTCCATTTTGGCTGATGCTGCACTTGTGGTTTCAGGGGCAAGAAGAGAACTCAGAGCCATTTAGAGCCATTCCCCCCACCACCACGTTCCTCTCCTGGTCCCCCCCCCACAGTGGCTCTAAATGCCTGACCACTGTGAGCTGTGAGGGTTCCACCTTAGGGCTCCCTGCTGCTGCAGTACAGGGGCACACGTGTCCGGCTACTGGGCTAAGAGCCAGGAGGATGTTCTTATGGGTCAAAATCCAAACTGCACTGAGTACATTATTAAGGGGAAAAAAGAGAGAGGAATCTTTAAAATCACAACTTAAGCTGGCGAAAGTGAATTTCAAAATAACCGAGGAACGTGTTGCCCTGATCCTCTTTGTGAGGGGTTGGCAAACTTTTCCTGGCAAGGCGCAGACGGCAAGCTCTGAGGCTCAGTCCATGTGTGTTGTGAGTGTTCAGCCGTGCCCCGGCAGCTGATGGAGCCACGCAGTGATGGCGAGTGTGACGGGGGTGCTAACAAAACGGGTGTGGGCATGAACTTGAATTTCACATGGCTTTCACATGCCACTAACCATTATCTTTTTCAGTCATTCAACACCACCATTCTTACTTGCAGAGCATGTAGGGGGTGGGGGGGGCATCAGACTGACCCAGGCCAGAGCCCGTCCTCTATTCTAACTCATCGCTCCATGTATCTCCAGGGACTTCAGGTCTGAAAATACAGGGAAGACAGCAGTTGGGTGTGCTATATACCTATTTTACAGAAGAACACAAAATGTCAAGCACAGTTAATATTTTTAAAGGATCAATGTTATGCATGATTTATGTTGGCAATAAAAGACGCTGGTTAAAGACTGTCACAGACTCACAACAAAGCGAGAGCCTAGTTTTAAGATATCAACTAAAAGTAAGTATCAGCTCAATTACATTTAAATGCTCAGACATTTCTACTCATGAAGAAAGAAACTGGTTTTTTTGCTTTTGTTACCATGTAAGTGATTTAAAAATTAAAATTATTTTGTGCTATGTAAAGACATAAAGGATGACAGAATTCCATTTAGTCAGTGGAGTATAACACACACACACACACACACACATATATGTACTACATCTATATATAAACTATATATGTAAATACTGATTTCAAAGAAACTCTTCAAGATTTCTAAAGGTAGAGAAAGAATCCCTTAAGTAAAATCTCCATATCAAAGTCTAAAACATTTAGCTCTAAAGTTTAACTAAAAGTAAATGTAGCAAGGAAAAAATATTTGAAAATACTTAACATGTTATTTTTAAGTTAATTGGTAATTAGGCTTGTAAAGTTAAACTTAACTCTTAACACGTCATATTGTCCACCCACTGAATTTACTGCAAGAGTAATTTTCTTATGGTTTGGAATTTAAAATGTCCTAATTAAGTTAGAAAAGATGTTAAAACCATTATTACATGCTATTTTTATTCCTGATAAATACGTGCAGTAGTAAAATCAGATTTCTGGTATTAAGGGTGGTTATTTTTGCAGGGTGAGCAGCATTAATATTTCACAGCAATCTGAGGAAATAGAAATGATTAGAATGAGAAGCAGGAACTACGAAAACAGAATAACAAGGGACAGTCCTCGGTCCCCACTGCACAGAGGTGAAAATGAGAAATAACAGATCCCAACAGTGGTGAATTTACCTCTACGAACCCCAGGTTGTAGGACAAAATGCAGGCATCAAAGTTACTCAAGGGACAGGCTTTAACTGCAGGAACACCTCTGGCTGTGGAGAAATACTACTTCATTACTCAATGCTGAGGAGCACACCTGCAAATTCTATTTTCCAGTGCTGGAGTGAGGATCCCAAACTGGAAGGTCGAAGGGATGGTACCTAACCGCCCTGGAATGGGCGGCCGCAAGTATGACTGTGGCCACTGGCCTGGGCTGCCTTTCAGCCCGAGGGTCAACAATGAAATGGACTCCAAGGACAGATCTGAAAAACAGCTCTCAGAGAAACTGGTTACTTCATGTTGACAGAGCAGATCCCATGTGGAGCCTCCAGTTTCTCAGAGAACTGCCTTTTTGATACGGGGTAGTGTCGCGGTTGAAAATTGTATGGGCCGCAGATGGTGGCGCATGCCTGTAAGCAGCCTAGGAAGCCACAGCGAGGACCAGGGATCACGGTTCGAGTCCCTCTCAGGGCAACGTAGCGAGACCTAGTCCCAAAAAATAGCTGGGTGTGGTGGCGTCCACCTGTAATTCCAGCTACCTGGAAAGCTGAGGATTGCTTGAGTCTGTGGTACCCCGGGCAGCATGAGCCTGTGGTTCCACAGGCAAAAATAACGAGACCTAGTCTCAAAAAAAAAAAAATAAATAAATAAATTTTTATGGGTGCCAAAATACCCTGGTGGGCGGAGTCTGAGAGAAAGACCCTGTCAGAGAAAATGAGAAGCAGGAAAAGGGGGGATGAAAGGAAGGAGAAGAGAGATGAGAGTGGCGGACTGAGAGAACAGGCCCACATGGCCTGGCCAGGGGAAGCCCCCTGGAAGAGTGAGCTGGTGGTGGCAAGGAGTCATGGTGGGAGGGTGGCCTGCAGAGAAGTACCAGTGTAGAGTCAGATTCCAGAGTGGCAGGCCTGGGGTAACCAGGGGCTGATGAGGGCCGTCCTGGTGAATGTGGTCAGATGCTGCCAGAGGCTGGCCTGGTAAAGAAAGTGTGTGGAGCCACAGCAAGGCGGCATATTTGGGAAATATCTGACATATTTCCCAAATCGGCTGATTTGGGATTAGCATTTTGTTGAATCAGTTTGAAGAGCCTCAGAGAAGCAGAGCAGCTCGGAACACTAGAGAGAGAAGAAAGGAGAAGATGCCGGAGAAAGACTGGACTTTGCAGAGTGCCTGCCTCAGATTTGGAGGCATCTGTCTTTGGGACCTTTGGGACTGAAAATGATGACTGCGCTAAGACAGCTGCCACTTGTGGCAATAAGGACTTTTCGTTTTCCTGGTTAATGTCCCTTGTTAATAAAACAAGTTGTTTAAGTTATATTTGACTGGTAACTGCTCTGTGGAGATGCGACCTGATTTAATTTTAAAGGGTGACAGCACATCCTAGGAAAGTGAGTCTATAGACACAGGAACTATTCCCTGAATCTACCTATTGCCACTAACCATTTCACACATGTATACGACATTATTTCAGTCCTTCCAGCTTATCTCTAAATTGGACTTACGACCCATTGTTTACATGGAGAAGTGTGTCCTGCGCTGGCTGCAGAGGGACGGCTGGCAAGGAGTCACCTAAGCCTGGATGAAGCTAATCTGAAGTCAGGGAATGACAATAAAACCTCAGAGTCTCAGCAATCAAATTTGAGGCTCCCCATGTCTTTCATGCTTCCTAAACTCAAACCTGCCTGTGGCCAATTCCTGGGAACGATCAAACATGAAGTGATCTATCCTACTGATGCATGTCTGACAACAGAAAAGACTTTGGAAAAGAAACTCACGGGATGCTGACCATTCAGGTGTAGCCAGCACCTGGAAACCAGTCCCGTCAGAGTAAGTGCCCGAGGGCCAAAAAATACCAGGCTAAGAACACGCTACCCTTGCTGCCAGGCTCAGGCACAGGCCACCTCTCGGGTGGAATGGAAAACCACCACAGGCCCCACACCCCCAACTCCCCAGCTGGCCTGAGACGCCACCATCATGGCAAACAGCGAAGGAGTATTTCCCAGAGGGGGGTGGCCCACAGAAAGCATGGCATTTCAAAGTGGAGTCCAGACCTGGGAGCTTCAGGGTTGCCATTACCGACCCTGTGGGCACCTGGTGACCAAGATGGACGCACAGAGTCTGCATTCAAAGCAGCTGGCACAGCCCCTTAGAGCTACCAGCACAGCTTAGAGGGCAAGGAGAGAGAGAGGCAGGAGCTGGTGGGCTCGCCCAGGAGGGGAGAATGTACACATGAGCTGCACTGTTCTAGGTCACTCATCTTCGTCTGTGAATCTGAAGGGATCTGGAACGCACAGGCTGTCTACGGACCTAGGAATTACAGCACATCAAAAGCCAGTCAGCGTCTTCATTTCTTTGGTCAACGTTTTCCTGTTCGAAAAGGATTTCCACCAGTGAGGACAGTTGCAGCCACAGGACTGCAGGCAGCGGTACCAACTGTGGACACCACAGAAATAACCACAAACTTGAAGATGCCAAGACTGGATGCAGTGAAGGCTTTACCGTTACAGCCTGTTTGCCACGGATAGTGTCCGGTGCACGTTTAAATAACAAAAGAAAAATTCCTGGTGCTGGAAGGCTACAACTGCTAGAAGATGGCATGTCTGAGGGGTACCTCCTCAAAGTATCCCCCATCCTTTTTGCTGTCTGGACAGTGATTAGCCAAGGAGCGTTCTTCACAAGCAACCACAGCCAAGGGAGCTCCTCTTCCCAGATGCTCTAAGCACAGTGTTACTGACCTAACAAAACTCGTCGAGGCAAAAGAGCAAATAGGCTCTTTCCCTCTCTATGGTCATAATCCCGTGAGCTGCTCTCCCGAGAACTGTCACCTCACTTTGTCGCTCCTCCTTTAAAACACTCAAGTCTTTCTTAGTGGTGTCTCGGGTAGCATGATGGTGTCCAGGCATTGGGAAAGGGCAGCGGGGCAGAACGAGGAGGGCCAAGTTATTTTGTCCCAGGCCGACTGCCATACTATAGAGATGGTGTTGCCCTGGGTTTTCCACCTATTCAAATAGTGGCTCTCAGTGCCTGGGAGCAGCTAGCTTACAACAACAATGACACTTGTCAGTTTTAGAAGTCAGGTGAGATTTTTCTTTGGGGTTCCCCCCAAAGCAACAGACTCAGGAATCAGCATTTGTCAAGGAACAACTGTTCTCTACATTGGTTTAGTCTATCAAGAAACCCACAGGTCATAGAACTTCATCTGTGGGGTGGAGGAGTCTGCACGTCCTCCTACCTGGAGGCCAAAGGTTTGGAGGGAAGGAGCAGTGGAAGGTGCCCTGCAGTCCTGAGTGCAGAAGGAGCTAATGAACACTTCACTGCTTGCACCAAACTGGGGGTGTGGGTGGAGGGGCAGGGAGAGGGCGGGGAGCTGCGGGGAGCTTCAGAAAGCTTAGTGAGGACACAGAAAGCAGACCTCTGCAACCCTTCCCTTCCAGGCAACCAGGTGCCAGTTCAGAGACCCGAAGGGTAGGAGAGCAAGTGTGAGAGGTTGAGCGTTTAAGAGCTGAGTATTTACAGTCCAAATTGGACCACGCAAATGGATGCCATGGATCAAGTTGACTACACACAACACAATGCAAGAGCAGGCAACTCCCCTCTCCAGAGAGACAGGAAGCTCATTTTATTCTCCATGTGAGCTGAGTGTGATGTCCTGAAATACTACCACACAGGCAGGGAATGAAGGCCATGGAAACAAAGGAGCTGACTCCTCCACTGAGGTCAAGTACAGCTACTGATCCAAGGTCATGTAAAGGCAAACAGAGACAGTTTTCTGAATAAGCCAGGGAAGGAAGCGAAACACTGTCTCGCAGTTGCAAAAAGTGGCAAATGACCATAAGAAGTATCCCTATCATTTATTATAAAAGTACCAGATTTACAGATGTATGTATAAGTGATATAAATATAAAATGATTTTATAAAAATGATATATATAGTCATTTCATTCTCTTAACTCTAAAAAGATTTAAAGTTTTAAAATTTAAATTTGTAATAAAAACATGCAGGGGGTTCTTAACAGAACAAACTTAGCAAGTAACTGAAGGGGAGACCTTGAACTCTCACAGAGATACAAAGCACTTTGCATATATGCCAAATATTAGCTTTGAAGGAATGATGCGAGAGCAAAATCTGACCTTCACTGAGAAGCTGACAGAACACAGAAGCAGTCCCTGTGTTGCAGCTCAAGAAGGGAAAAGGACAACTGTCGATTTTGACCTTTCGTGGCTCAGGTTTATTAAAAATGCAGTAATATTCTTTTGCATGAAGCAGAAGCTTCAAAAGAAGTCCCCTAACTTTCCTACAGCTTTAAGTTTCAGTTACATTTTCCACAAGTATTTTTGACCAGAGTCAGCTGAAAAAAAAAAAAAAAAAGCACTTTCTCCATGTCCTTTAGAAAGCACCAGAAAGACTAAATAAAGACACAAAACAGCGGAGATCCTCCCCAATACCAATACCAATACATGGTCCCAAATCCCCCGCATGCTAACAGCTCCTGAGGTAGTTTTGGTTCCAGGCAAATCCACCTGAGAACTGAAGTGACACCAGCAGCCGGCACCCCGTTCTCATTTACCAATATGGTTTGGATGGCGCCCAAGTGACTGTTTCCTGGCTTTCTCAGAAATCTTAAGCCAGGCAGTAAGTGTGTCACAGGATGCTGGTCTCAGGACAACAGCCGATAACACACTGAACTCAGCTCAGGTTTTCATCTCTCTCCCCCGGGGAATATGGAGCTCAGCAGGAAATCTGATTGACGAAAACTGCTACAGGATGAAATCTTTTCAAAGGATTGTTAGCCCCCAAAATGCAACTGTTTTCCCAACTCTCCAGTGTATAGTGTCTCTGTGTCTCTCTGTGCGTGTAAAAATATGTGCTCCTCACTGATTCTGTGTGTGTGTGTGTGTCTAAGATGCGCTCCTCACTGGTTCTGTGTATGTCTGTGTGTGTAAGAGTATGTGCTCCTCACTGGTGGATAGAAACACAGTCACCAGGAGCATACCCTGAAGCATGTCTTCAAAGATTCCCAAGCCTTCCTGACTGGCCGCCCGCCCACGCGTGTGATGAGACGTGTAAGGCCGTGGTCACACTCTGGCTCTGAAGCATTTCTTCCCCTGCTGTTGGCCTGGCAGCTTGAACTGCGCTGGGGTCAGGTTGTGACGATAGTGGAGGAAATGACTTTGGAAACTACTGAATGGACCTTTCCCATCAGCAGCTTCAACGACAGCCTTGGGGATTCTTCCAGCAAAAGTTGGGACAACTGATACTTCCGATTTTGATGTCAAGCTCTCCAAAGAGACCGGCGTCCATAGGAACCTCCTGATGGAGCAGGCCTGGCCGGGTGCAGATGGGTGGCCGCACTCACCTTGGAGTGTGAGCGAGCTCTGCACCTGATTACACGTCGGCCTCCCAGCAGGATGCTCCTGGTGGGCGGCCGGGCGGCCAGCCGTCCACACGTCTGCCGGCAGAGAGTCCTCGGTCTCTCATTCTTCTTTAAAGAAGCTTGTTGTATCTGAGAGTATTTAAAGTAATGTGCTGAAAGTGTCTCTTCCAGTAACTTGCATAAAGATATTCTCTGACAGGAAGTAACAGCCTCCTTGACAGAGTAATCTCACTCCTCCCTTCCTTTTAACCCCCAAAAAAGGACAGTTCTCCATCAGGCAAATGGGTTCCCCAGAGTAGACTTAATTAAACTTGAAGGCAATTAAAATCCAGAGTTTCATGAAGTCATAAAAGACTGAGACAAATTAAGGTCAAATCGGCAGTGGAGGCGAAGGAATGGCAGCCGTGAGGATGAACTGTTAGCAGCAGACAGGCGGCTGCTGGTCCACCGTGGACATGGACCACCACACTGAGGGCAGCCTTTACTTTGCTTCTCTCCCCACCATTCCCTCCGACTTCACCTTAAATATAATGACTGTGGCTGAACCATAGTCCATACTACAGGAAAGCTGAAACAAAATCGATGGAAAAAGTCTTTTTGCCTTTTTTTTTTTAAAAAAGGTGATTGTGGAAAGGGCACCTAACACGAGATCCAGCCTCTTGACACCGCCCAGAACCAGGGGAGAGCGCAGAGCCACAGTCGCTGGAGCTTATTCATTTTCTATCACTGAAACCTGATGCCCGATGATCAATAAATCCCCGTTTCTGTTCCCAGCCCCTGGCAAAGACTATTCCAGCCTGAGATTTTTATGAATCGGATGCCTCCTCATCTACACGGAGTGTGCGGTACTTGTCTTTTCTGCGTCTGGCTTATTTCACTTAGAATAGTGTGCTCAGGTTCGATTTTTTAAAAAAAAGAAGCCTTTAAGGAGAACTTCCCTGTTAAGATGAAGATAACTTATAAAATATCTACATTTCCAGTGTTTTCTTTTTTGCAGGAGAGCAGTGTTGACTCTTGGGTCACTGGGTGTTAGCATAGGTCTCATATATATATATATATATGCATGCACACATATATTTATATTTAAAATTCAAGTCCAAAATAGATGGTAAAGCTAATAAACACTGGTGGTTGGAAAGCGGAATTGTTATTTTCATCAGCATTGAAAGGATGAAAGGATGATAAAAATCACATTTAGCTTAAAGAGATGATAAATTAGATCACATCATTGATTAATGATACTGAAATGTGGTTGCAGATCCAGGCTTAAGGCACTGTGCCTTATCAAGAGTACCCTGCTATCCACTAGAACCTTTTAAACTTAGCCTACAAGAGGCAAGTCTATTACTCAACGTGGAAGTTCAGGAAGTAATTCTGCTCTTGCATGCGAAGAAATTCTTATTTTCTCCCAGCACCTTTTAATAACACAAGAGAACAAGCTCAATCAAGATATTTGATTGCAAACAACGGATGCGTTCACGTTCATTTACATTGATATTAAGTAAAATATTAAACATTTTACATTTTCTGAATAATAGGAAAGATGTGCAGATATTTGCAATCAGATTTCTTTGAGTGGAATGTGATCTACTGATGACAGTCCTCCTTATTTTAAGCTCATCCAATTGGTCTTTTAATAGATGCTGAAGTATACAAAAGGATTTCTTTTCCACCTTTTGGGGGAGCAGGACTCAAAGCATATTACCTATGACTTCAAAAGCTCTATGGGAACAACTTTCAAGTGCCATTACTGAAAACACCAAGCTTCATGGGATACAGGATCCTCCATTCACACAGTCCAGCGCACGGAAAAGCTGAACAGAGAGAGTCCTTAGGATCCAGTATGTGTCACAGGGCTTCTTGACCAGTGGTGTCAGAGCATCTTCACACCAGCTCTTCTCACAGTTCAAGTGCCTGGTCTCTGAGATGGCCCTTCCTGTGCAACAACTCCCAGGATCCAAACTTGGATCTCTTAGAATAGGTGTGGTCCACTTTTAAGCATGTTTCACCCCGGACACTGAACAAGCAACTGCCTCCTTCTTATCTTTACCTGTGGAAATCTGACTCATTCTTTAAGATCAAGCTCAAAGGTCAGTGTTCCCAGGTAATCATCCAATTTCTAGACCATTTTCTCCCACAAACATCCCAATCACTTGTCTATTTTTAAATATCCATCTGTCTGTGAAATATCTGTGGACAGAGCATATCTCTTCGATGAAACTGTCAGCTCCTCAAGGGAAGACCAAGTCTGTCCCCACAGCTGCCCCCACTACCTCTAGCAGCTGGTTGACCCCCCCCCCCCAGGACAGGGTCCTTTGTCCTGGTCGTGGTAGCCCCTTCGGCTCCCAGCTCATCTTCCCGTCCTGCCTCCTCAGATACACTTGACCTTGGCCTTGCTCCTTGCTGCAGGCTGATGGCCAGTCTCCAGTTTTCCTGCAGTGTGGACGTTCTAGCCTTCACGTCCCTGAAGCTCCGGTGATTTCTAAGCAGGGGAGCTCAAGGAAAAGGCAACACCTGCTACCACGTGTGGCTGCTGCACAGGAACCCAGGGAAAAGCTCAGGTGCTGGCTTTTAAAGGCCATGAATCGATAAGGTGTCTAAGGTATCACATTCCCTTGACCTGGGCTTCCAGACATTATTTACCCAAGAACTTGGATCAATGCAACCAAGAACTGAGATCAAGTTCTGGGGAATTCACGTCACCCGCCAAGCCCATTTGTGAAACCTGCAAACTCTCCCTCTCACACACCCCAGAATGCACCGTACCAGCTAAGAAAAGGCCCTGAGGCAGACATCTGATTAAGTTTGTTCTAATAATTTCCCCAAATTATTTCACCAGGAGCCCGCTTTGCTCATGTGACATTTACGAACAGCCCAAAGAAACCGAGGTTCAGAACACAGGCTGGGAAGTGCTGATGGAAGGCATTCTGTCTTTCCCTTGGCGTGCCTAACCCACCTCGAGTGCGGCTCTCAGAACAATTTAGACAACAGTCTGAGGTCTTTCTATCAAGGTTTGTGATGTCAGTCCTGTTTGTCTCTGACCAAGGCAGGCAACAGTGAGATCTCGAGCGCACAGTGAGGATGTCGGTGAGGCCTTCTGGTTCTGAGCTCCTGCATAAAGTGTACAGCCTGCCCCCTGCAGGGGAGACCTCCCCCCACCCTGAGCCCAACAGGCTGGGGAGGGACTCATCCATGACCAGGTCTAAGCCTGAACTCACACAACCACCGCAGGAATCTGAAATGAGCACTGTTTTGTTTTGTTTTGTTTTTTGAGACTAGGTCTTGCTATTTTTGCCTGTGAAACCGCAGGCTCTCGTTGCCCAGGGTACCATGGACTCAAGCAATCCCCAGCCTCAGCTTCCCAGGTAGCTGGGATTACAGGCGTGTACCACCACATCCAGCTATTTTTTTGGAACTAGGTCTCGCTACGGGCCCCCAGCGGGACTTGAACCATGATCCCTAGCCCCTGCCACTTCATAGGCTGAAGCTTTCAGACACGAGCCACCGTGCCCGGCCTGAAATGAGCACTGTTGACCCACAGAATTCCTCCTTAAGGTTATGATGGATCCAAAAACACAGTAAGAGCCGATGCGATTGGGACACTGCAAGCCATAGCTCAGGTGCAAGAAGGTGCTCTTCCAGGGGTCTCGAGCCCTCATCCTCATCAGGCTGATCGGCAATCATGGTGTCTCAGCGCAGCTGCTGGGAGGAAGGAACGAGATCCTTCCCCCCCACCCCCCCACCCCACCCGTAAATCATGGGAGCACCTACTCTTTATGGTACTTAAAAGTGATTTTTTAAAAAATTAATTTCTCCCCTTCCCCAGCTTGAAAAGCGAAAACATAATAAAAATTTAAAATCAATAGTTGGCTGCAAGGGGAGGAAAGAAAACTCTAACTCCCCATGTGTGGAATATTTGGAATCCTTTAGAAACCAATTGGGACAGATTCTTGAAAAGCCAACTGCCATTTCATCCGACTGAGGCAGTGTGTCTGACCCCTGCTTCCTAAAACCCCCACCACAGACCACCACACCCTCTCAGACACAGCAAGGTCGGGAAGTGGTTTTTCCCGAGTAGGTTCAGTGAAGCATGAGTCAGGAAAACACACAGGGCCAGCGCCCCTGAAACTTTCTGAGTGCCGTGAGGAACAGGAGTCATTCCAGCTCTTTCACCTCCCGCTGCCAGCCTCCGTGGCCACCACTGCAGCTTTGTTTACCTCCCAGGTTTCAGTCCCCACACGTGACACCAGGCGATTGTAAGCGCTTAGGAGCGAGAGAATGGGGCACATGCACCTAGAAACATGGACCTGGAGAAGGGGGTGTCGCAGAGCTCATGACGGGGGGGAGGTCACGGGGACTAGGAGGCTTGGCTGCTGACTGCCCCCTGCCTGCCGGTCTGCCTGTGTATCTGCTTCCTGCTTCAGCATGAAAGGCCTGTCAGTTATGCCTGAGGTTCCAAGACTCTTTTCCCACTTGCCTCCAACTGTGTACCTGGGGCGGCTGTGCAACAGGTACGGTCCGAAGACGCCTTCCTCATGAGGCCGAGTCAGAGCCCAAAGAACCACTCACCATGTCGTAGGTTGTCACGATCTTCTTCAGGACCTCGGGCACGATTCCCTGCAGCTCCATGGTGGGGTACTGCTCGCTGAGGTTCAGGACCACCAGGGGTGTGTTGTCAGGCCCCAGAAAGCGGGGGGACACAGCCAGCATGCACTGCATGAGGTTGGCTACAGAGGAGAGGCCGCACAGCTCCTTGAAGGACACCACTGCATTCTGTCAAGGGAAAGAGAGGGGTCCTCTGCGGTTAGCTGGGGAGTTCACGTCTCGTGGCTGTTCTACGTGACAGGCCTTCACTGCCTGGCACAGTTGTGATCAGCCGTGTTATAAGAGAATTGGCTAATGATTATTTTACCCTGGGAAACAGGGCTACTTTCCAAAGTAAACACAGTCTTATGCATGTGTAAACGTCCGAAGCACAGAAAATGCAAATACGCTAAATTCTTTGGAAGGGCCGAGCCTCCTTTCAGATCAAAGTTCAGGGCAGCGCTGGAGTGGCCTTGCAATGAAGCAAGCAAAAAGAACGGCTCTGCCTTCAAGACATCAGCTTGGAAATAAATACCAAACACGCTGGCCTTCCAACAGGGAGAGAGGCACACTGGTGAGAAAGAGGCTGCATCTCCCACCTGTTTCTGCCCTCTGGCTCCAAATCTAAAGACACTTTGGAGACTGGCCCTGCGGGAGGCCCTGGGTACCCCAGGCAAGCCCTGGTTACCATGGTTACCCAAGGTCTGCCCCTGTCACATCTCCCTTTGGTCTCAGTGCACCCCACCCCTTTCTCTTTCTTGCTAATCACCAGAGGTCTGCCTGGACCATTTCCAGTAAAGAGAACACTTGGGTGCTGGAGAGTGCCGTGAGCTGGGTGAGAGTTCAGCACTGGGCTGGAGCCGGCATGCGGCCACACAAGGCCACGTGCAAGGTTGTCAGCAAGCCCGGTCTGTGGATGAGGACACTGGGCCTGTATCTCGTCCCCCGGTCTAAGGTCACTCGGCTAGTAAGGGAGGGCGGCAAGGCCCCGCTGGAATCTGCCAATGTGGAGGCCCCTGCTCTCAAAGCAGGTGAGTGTGACTCCAAAGAGGAGCCCCGGCGTGTTACTCCAGGCCCAGCTGGGCTGAGCACAGCTGTCTGCAGGCAGGAGGGACACTCCGGCCTCCGGGTTCTGCAGCCTCTGCCCTCCAAGGCCTCTGTGCTCCAAGGCCAGGTCTCTGCCCTCCAAGGCCCTCCAAACAAGCAACACTTCCAAGTATAAACATTTCTTTTCACTTGGATCGCCTGGAGCATGAGCATCAAGCTGAGCATCGCGTTGCTGAAAGTCACCTGGACATTGACTCTTCTCACATTAGATGGTCACGGGGGTTTCTAGGGGGGGGTCCCCCAGGCACCATCCCACCGCCTGTTTCATTCTCTTCCCAGCACGTGCTGGTAGCTGCCAGAGTCCGATCTGCCTGTCCACTCCTACTGGGGGTCTGTTTCCCCTTCCCAACGGAAGTGCGGGCCCCCTCTCCGTGGGGAGAGATGGGAAGGATGGGATGGACGGGAGGACGGGATGGATGGGAAGGATGGGATGGATGGGAAGGATGGGAGGGATGGGAAGGATGGGAAGGACAGGAGGACGGGATGGATGGGAAAGATGGGATGGACGGAAAGGAAGGGAAGAAATGGGATGGAAAGGATGGGACGGAAAGAATGGGTCGCTGCTACCCCCTCACGGCCCAGACTGCCTGTGAGGGCAGGTACCCCCACCGCCACCTGCTCTGTGGGGCTTCGCACAGACACTAACCCTGGAGAAGATGACGCTGGCCCTCTGGCAGCTGCTCCAGGGAGCTGAGGGTTTCCCATCCCATCCCATCCCCACCCTCAGAAACAGGCCCTCACATCTCTGCTACGCTTTTACTTTGTGAGGAAGAAAATAAAGTTTCTCTTTCATTGATACACGGTGGCCATAGACCAGGTGATGGGGAAAACGTGCTGAATTTCCTAAGTCAGATTCCACTGGCTGGAGGTTGCTGCACCCACAGGAGGGACTCGGGTCGGGTCAGGCGGGCGTCCCTGTGCTGCTGGCCCGGCTGCCCGGGATCGACCACGGCCACTTGCAGGCTGCCAGGCACGCAGACGAGCCTTAATTACACACACAACTCGTAGCCGAGTGCTTTTAGTCATTACAGAGCTCGGAGGTAATTACTATCTTAGATGCCTAATAAACACGCCACATGTCTTTCACTTAAACAATAAATAGCTGTCCTCTAAAATCAAGGACTCGCTATGCAAACGCACTGGCTCCTGGCAGACACGACCACTTCCCAGCACTGCAGCACCAAAGGGAAGGATGGGAAGGACGGGATGCAGATGGGAAGGAGGGATGCGGATGGGAAAGACAGAATGCAGACAGGAAGAACGGGATGGGCAGGAAGGATGAGATGGATGGGAGGATGGGGAGGACGGGATGGACGAGAGGACAGGATGGATGGGAGGACGGGATGGGTAGGAAGGATGGGAGGGATGGGAAGGACAGGATGGTCGGGAGGATGGGATGGATGGGAAGGATGGGATGGACGGGAAGGATGGGATGGATGGGAAGAATGGGAAGGATGGGAAGGACTGGAGGATGAGATGGATGGGAAAGATGGGATGGACGGGAAGGACGGGAAGAATGGGAAGAATGGGATGGATGGGAGGACGGGATGGATGGGAAGGACAGGAAGGATGGGATGGATGGGAAGGATGGGAAGGACGGGGTGGATGAGAAGGACGGGATAGACAGGATGAACGGGAAGTTTGGGAAGGAATGGATGGATGGGAAGGACAGGAAGGATGGGAAGGA
>PVHY01004521.1:0-93275 GCA_004024945.1 Uropsilus gracilis
CAGATGGAAAGGGACAGAAACCAAATGGTTTCACTAATATATGGTCAACCAAATGAAACTGCACAAGAGGAGAATGGGGACCAGCTGGAGCGGGTGGGAGGGGGAGGTAGTGGGTGACCCCCAGGGATTGAAATGATGTGAAATATAGATAAATAAATTAAAAAAAAATAAAATTTAGTATTTAAACCAGAAAAAAAAATTTTACAACTGTTTTTAAAACATGTTCTGTTTTATAACAGATCACAAATATAGGTAAGAGACTACACTTTACTCGAGGAGGTTATGTCCAATGTAAAAGATTGATTTTAAACACTGACAGCATAAATTTGAGAGGAACATGGACTCTTAGAGACTATTTGAAGTCCCTGAGATGAACCCCTGCTTTGACATTTACCAGTTCTGCACCCTTGCAAATAGTTTTGAACTTCTCTTGTTCTCTCTTTTCTCATCTGTGAAATAGGGGCAGTAAAAACTTACCAGTACAAGTTTTATAATGGTTAAAGTAGATATTCTTAAATATTTTAGAGAAATGGATGTAGACAATAAATATTATAAAGTAGTAAACTATATTATAACTTTTACACAGTCTAGCTTCTGAACATCTGCAGCATAAATAATAGGGTGTAGATTATGTGGACATATAATAGAATTACTATTATGGAAGAAGATACATGATATAAAGACTGGTGAGCTCCTTTGAGACTCCAAAATTGAAAGTAATTTATATAAATACATTATTAATATTGCATAATATATAGAGACATATAATTTAACAGTTACCAGAACATTATTCCTTATTAATTCTCAGTAACATTAGTTTAGAACTAAATCACTTTCTACTTGTGCGACCTTGATCAAGTTATTAAAACTCTGTGTTTCTTTTTAGTTGCAAAAAGAAAGAATACCTATCTCATAAGACTGTTGAGAGGATTAGGTAGATTAATTCATGCAGAGTTCTTAGAAGACCTGCTATATGGTAAATATTCAACAAATATTATTAAAGGGTATAGTCTCATGCAGTGTTATAGAATATGTATGAATCATTGTAAGAACAGTTTTCACTTCAAATAATTAACATGTCAACCCATAGCATGATCTAATTATTATAAACTCACTGCCATCATCTATTCTCTTGCTAGAGAACAACTAACTGATACCAAAAGATAAGGCAAACATTACAAAATGAAGAAATCCAGAAGTCTTACTGCAAAAACTGAAATATAGATTGTAAAAAAAGAAAGACTTGCTATGTTTTCAATGAGAGAGGGAGTAGGGACAGTGAGGAGAAGTTGCTTCTATATGTTCTTGTTAAATTAGCTCTAGTTGGAATTGAAGGTAACGGGTGCTCATTTTTAAATATTAGGTAAATAAAAAATTACAAGTGCTTTCTTACAGAATTTTGATGTATTCTTTTTCCACGAATATTCTTCAGCATAGGAATGGAACCATATCCTGCTACATTATTTATCTTCCCAACTTACAAAGAAAAAAATCTACATAATAACCATCCTGAAATTTCATTTATAATTTTTCTTCTCAATTTTCCCAATTCCTGTTTCATGCTTTCAAAGAACCATGAATACATATTTTTCAGATTACATTATAATATTTCACACTTCTTTAAATGTAATTTAACTTTACTGATACCCCACTTCTATCAGATACTGAGTTAGTGGTACCAAATGTGGGAGGGGTATCACTTGGTATATAAACTTCTCAGTGGAGATAATACTTTAGCTAAGTCTTAACAAATAAAGGGGAAGAATTTTGAGATAAAGTGTTTGGAAGTCAACTGAGTTGTTAACAATAGTCAGTTTAAAGAGCAAATGATTCAGTATTGCTAAATGCAAGAAAAAAAACCATGGCTGAAATAATTTACGAGATTAAAAAATCCAGATATCTTCTGTATATTCTGGATAATTTGTTCTTCATTCCCTAAAGGATGAGGAGTCATCAGACCATTGAAACCAGGTAAGAATGAATGTTGGGCACATGTTAGAGATATCACACTGTTACAAGAGTAGTAGTCAGAGTGGATGTTTGGGACAGACAAGGTAGATAATCATGATTAAAATTGATAAGATGACCCAGTACATAAGGAGTGTTTTTAAATAGTTGAAAACTATGAAAATAAAATTTTCAGGTCAAAAATCACACTGGAAAAAGTTAGGCAGACAAGAAGAGTTTATCCAAGGCTATAGCAATAGGAGAAAGAGACCAGAACTCAATATGTGCTCAATTCCTTAGAAACAGAAGAATGTAAAGTTCTGAAGATCTCAAGTAAGGAGATCATAGGCCAGGTTGTGAAAGGTTTTACTCAAAGAAGTGTCTCATATTTCATAATATGAGGTAAGTATGCCCTGGGAGTTGGGCATATATCAAATGACGAACTGACCCTCTCACAGAAATTGAGGCATCTGTCTCTGTCTTCTGTGATGACTACATCCCAATAGCATGGTCTCAGGTCCCTGAGAAAGACAATCAAAGTTGTGAAAATGCTGAGGTTTCAAACAATTTGCTTCTCAAAGAGAACAGAGAAAGGAATTACAAGTTTCAGTTTTATAAAGTAAATGGTCTAAGAAAATGAAGTTCAGAAGACTGAGAAGCCTGTTAGAAATGTCAGCCAAACTGAAGATGACATTAAGACAAAGTGGGCCAATCTACAGAATAATTCTTGTTGGAGACAGAAAAGAATGAGCTCAAGACTGAAGATGGAACTGTTTAGACCTGAAAAAGTAGCCAACGCATCCCATGTGCTAGAAGAAAGGCTGAAGTGGAGACACAAGTAAGTCTATAATGGTAAGGCAGGAGGTATTGAGCACTCCAGTCCACAGTTCTAATTGTTCTCAACAAAATAAGTGTCAGAAAAATAAAATGATCTTCCAAGAGTGTCATACACAATGAGCATGTTGGGTTCATGATCAGGAAACAGAAATGGCAAAGCCAAGGTCACGAAATCCTCCTGGGCACAGAGAAGGGAGCGAATCATACCCTGAGTCTTGAAATATAGAAAACATTTATAGAAAAAGCCGCACAATGAGTTTAAAAGAAGACATTGCCCATGCCCTTAACAGTATTTGTAAATGGTCCCACTGTGTTTCCAATGTATTTTCTTCTCCCACTTAAAAGGATGAGTTGGCAACATAATTATATTTTTTCTTCGTGTTGATGATGCTTTCTGGTTCGCTGATATTTGAAGTCTTCTGAGTCAAACCTACTATAAAGATTTCTTGGTGGACTGTTTCTTCTGTGTATAGAATATGAAAAAGAAGCGCTGAATTTTCTTACCGACTTTTCTGAACTTTGGTTATTACAGCGATCCTTTTCACAGAGCATTAATTTTAAAATAACATCTAAGTCCCTATCTGGCTGTTTTCACATTTTATTTTCTTCTATTGCCAGCCAATGAATTGTTCAACTTTCCAGTTTCTCTTCTGGGATTTTGCTTTCATTGACAATAAGAGTTATTAAGATCTGTGTAGTTGATTTTTATTCTCACTTAGATCTGGTTGTATCTCTGGGGTAACTTTTTCTGTGCACAACTCCAATTACTTTATTTCTACTGTGCCCTTTCTTTGTGCCAAAATTTGATTTCATTCATTCTTATTCTCATATAATGAATGTTTAGATTTCTTTTTATTTTCTTGTCATGATTATTCACTGACATTTTTTAAAGCTTTATGATCTGGGATTAAAATCTATTTGCAAGTTTTGAGTGCCAATTCCATGGCTGGAGAATTTTTTATTTTTCTGTACTCTTTTGCTTTTTATCAGAAATTTTCATAACAGTTATTCTCTGAATAATGCTTTTATTCAAACATAAAACTGTATTCCACAAATATATTAAGAATTTCACAGTCTCATTTACATAAATATGTTTATTTAAACCTCTTAATTATGTTTTTTAACATGAGTAAGAGAGGAATAGATCATCATAAAGTACTTTATATCTTAGGAAATCCTCTATGTTATAAAAAATGTTTCAAACTTTATCCTGATATGAAGATTAAGCATCTTTATCGTGATATGAAGATTAAGTCAGAAAAGGAAACTAAGCAATTTCAAATCAGCTGATAATTGCAGGCTCCCCCAGGCTCAAACACACCCCCAATGACCTGTCTTGACATCCTCCTTTCCCAGTACCATCATGAAATCCTAATTATGACTGTGATTCCTTGGATAATAGAATTTCACTTTATCTCTCTGAGCCTCCAGGAGCTATATAAGTAAGGTCCCTCAGTCAGGAGAGGAAGATTCCAAATAGATGACTTCCCAAGAGCATTCAGGGCAAGAGGCAGGGGATGAGACTAGCAGATGACACAAAAGGAAATAATAAAAGAGAACTGCAAAAGGAGAAACTAGAACAACTTTCAAGTAATTCCAGAGTCACCTCCACTCTTAACTTACAGATATGAATATTTATTATAATGCTAACTTCCATATTCTTTTATCTATTAATTTATCAACCGAGTCTCAACACTGAGTTTGAAAACAGACTATCTCCTTCTGGAAGTTAAACAGTTTTCCACTGAGAACAAAAGACTAGTATATTTAGCCTTTTAAATAACACTTCGACAAATTAGTAAAGGGTTCTTTTAAATGTGCTTTCTAGGTTTTTATTAGAACTCTTACCCTCACTTTAATAACAGGGGTACTACTTCAATGTAAGAAGAAATCAGGGCATTTCCCTCAGCAAATAACAAGAAAAAGGATTTTTTTAGTAACTTTTTGTGGTCAAGAGTAGAAAGCCAAAAAAGAGAAACATTTCTGAAATTTGAAAGCCACTAGTTTTCCTACTGTAAAAATAAACATGTCTACCTGAACACTTGTAAGAGATACCAGGCAGTAGGCTGCTCCTAAAAGAGGGATGTTGTTAGTAATCAGCAACTGAACTGCAAAAACAACTATCCTTGAATTAAGTTTTTTTTTTTTAATTTTTGTTTTGTTTTTGTAGGAGGTAAGTTATTGTAGCATATTGCATCTTTTAGGCCTGATTGTGTTAATTATGTCTCAAGTCTAAGATTTACATTTTAAAAATCATAATAATGTCAAATGTGGGTGTATTTGGAATCCTATAGAATTCCTAATATTCCCTCAGTGCATTCATGTGCTCTACACATTTGTTTTTATATTAAAACCGAGTGTATAATTGTTCACTTAGGAATGAAATTAATGAAGATAAATGTCTTCCTTTTTCATATAGAAAATGTTTACTTCCCCATCCCAACGGCCCTGCTTGTACCCCAACCATCAGTGCAGTCACCATTGTGAATATGTGAGATCTATACATCACTATTTTAAATATATGTTAGTGAAATACAAATCTTTAAGAAACAATACTTGTGACAAAAGTGATGATAATCAATAGTGATGGTAATTATAGTGATGGTAATATTCAAGTAAAGTGAGCATCTATGGTGGCAAAACTATACCTATGCAGTAGTCATGTAAAGATCTCTAAGCATTTCACATGCTATTTATGATCAAAACACTATTGGTGTACATCTTGCTCTTGGTATGAAGTGTGATACTGTTTGAATACTGCCCACAAATTTTTACACACCCAAGTCAGGGTCTTGTTCTTTTACTGATCAATCTATCAAATTAATATCAGACAGATTAGTAAAATTAATAATAGTAGCCTCTGGTGCCCCAGGTGAATTGGGAGCAGGGAACTACGGATTTCTGCACCATTTCTGCACACAGGGGCCGCCAATCTGCATGATACCGTCATTTAACACTGAGGGAAGTCACCAGACCTAGGATTCAGCATCCCAAGTGAATAGGGAGCAGGTAATTGTTGCTCCCCGTGCCATTTCCAAACACATGACTCTAGGCATGTCAAAGCAACTGGACACTGAGGGAGGTCACCAATCCTGGTGCTCTGTGTCCCAGGTAAAGAGGGAGCTGGTAACTGCAGGTCCCTGCACCATTTCAGAGCACAGGGGCCCCTGATCTGTGCACCACAGTGATCTGACACTGAGGGAGGTCACTACACCTGGTGTCCCGCATCCCAGGTGAAGGAGGACAGGGCAACTATGAACTCCTGTGCCATTTCTATATGCAGGATTCCCTGATCAGACACTAAAGGGAGGTCTGCAGACCCAGCACCCAGCATCCCAGGCTGCAAGAAAACACCAACCTCTACAACAAGCAACTGGTAGCCTTGAACTTAACCAAGCAGATCAAACATAAAATAGATTCATCCAGGACCTGATTCATCCAGTACAAACCTTTCTACAACTATGCCAGTCAATACAAGAGACAAAGTGTCCCAATATGCAAAACAAACCCAAAAACAAACCACAGAAAGGAGGAAAATTGCAAATAATCAAGCAAGCCCTCCAGGAAACAATATACCACCAAAAGAAAAATAGACTCCACAATCCCAAAATGATGACATAAAAGAAATGCCTTATCTGTCAGACAAAGAATTCAAACTCAGCATAACAGATATATTCAAGAGTTAAGAAAAGTAAAAAAATATTTAAAAAGCATGTATTAATAAAGTAACATAAGTGATGAACTAAAGAATGAGATTGAATCCTTAAAAGAGAAACAGAAAGAGACTCAGTATATAAAAAGAGCAACAGAGGAGTGCAAAAATGTAGGGAAAACATACTAGATGAAATAGAAGAATGAATCAGTATCCTCAAAGACACTAAAATTTTTTTAAAGGACCAACAAAAAAAGAGAGCGAGAAATACTAAGGAAAAAAGACAGAGGGAACACTCAGCGATCTTTCAGGTACCTTGAAGAAAGGAAATATTAGAATAATTGGAATTCCAGAAGGAGACAGAGTTGTGGGAATTGAAAGGATATTTAAGGACCAGATAGTTTCATAAACAAGTTCTACCAAACATTCAAAGTGGAAATAACAAGTGTAAAACTCTCCCCAAAAAATGAGAAAGAAGAAAACCTGCCAAATACATTCTATGAAGCAAACATTACACCAATATCAAAACCAAACAAAGATAGCACAAAGAAGGAAAAATATAGGCCAATATCCCTAAGGAACACAGATGTAAAAATTCTAAATAAAATCTTGACAAATTGAATACAACAATGCATAAAACAATTCATAAAAGAAGTTATTAACCATGACTATGTGGGATTTATCCAAGGGGCACAGGGATGGTTCAACATCTGAAAATCAATTATCACATTAACAAAGATAAAAACAAAAATTATATGATCATATCAATAGACCAATAGACACAGAGAAAGCATTCAATAAAGTTCAACACCCATTCATGATGAAAGACTTTGAAAAACTCAGGATAAAAGGAACATATCTCAACATAATATAAGTCATTTATGACAAACCCACAGCAGACATCATGCTTAATGGGCAAAAACTACATCATTTCAGGAACCATCATTTCAGGCTAAGATGACCATTGTCACCAATACTTTTCAACATAGTAGTGGGAGTTCTAGTTAGGGCAATAAGGTAAGAGAAAGACATAAAAGGGATACAACAGGGAAAGAAGAATTGAAGCTAACTTTATATGCAGATGATACTGTATGTAGAGAATCCCAAAAACTCAACAGAAAAGCTACTTGAAACAATGAACCATTTCATTAAGGTAGCCAGCTACAAATCAACACATAGAAATCAGTGATGTTCTTAGTCAGAAGAAGAAATTTTAAAAACTACTCCATTTACCATCACACCAATGAAAATTAAATACTTGGGAATAAATCTAAGAAAACATGTGAAAGATCTACACAGAGAAAACTCAAAACCATAAAAAGAACAAATACAAAAAACAAAAACAAAATAAACCCCAAAATGATCACCAGGGAACCGGTAGAATCGCAAACATTAATAATCACCCTAAATGTCAATCGTCTAAACTCAGCAATCAAAAGACGAAGTGTTGCAGACTGGATCAGAAAACAGAACCCAACATTCTGCTGCCTCCAAGAAACACAGCTGATCTCTAAGGGTAACTATAGAACAGGTTTAAAAGAGATAGAAGATGTAAAGAAATGGAAAGACATTCTCTACTCATGAATCAGAAGAACTAATGTTATCAAAATGGCCATCTTACCAAAAGCAATCTGCAGGTTCAATGCAATTCCAATATAAATATCAAAGGCATTCTTTAAAGAAATACAACAAAAATTACTGAAATTCATATGGAATAACAAAAGACCTCAAATGGTCAAAGCCCTCCTTATCAAAAGAAGAGAGAATGGAGGAATAACTCTACCAGACTTCAAATTATACTACAAAGTCATAATAATTAAAACAGCATGGTACTGGAACAAAACAGACACAAAGACCAATGGAACAGAATGAATGCCCAGAAATAAACCCACACATAAATGGTCAACTAGTTTTTGAAAAGGGGGCAATAAACATACATTGGAACAATGACAGTCTAGTCAATAATTGGTGCTGGGAAAACTGACTCTACTGCAATAAAATGAACCTAGGTCGCTCCTTCACATCTTATAAAAAAACTCACTCAAAATGGATAAAAGATTTGGATGTAAGATCTGAAACCATAAAATGCGCTGAAGAAAACATGGGCAAAACATTCCAAGACTTACATCTCAGAAACCTCTTTCAGAACACATGCACAGATATTTAAAAAATAAAGAAAAATTTAAACAGTTGGTACTACAATAAACTAAAAATCTTGTACAGCAAAAGACACAATACCCAAAACAAAAAGACATCCAACCAGATAGGAAAAAAATGTTTGCTTTTTATACAAGTGATAAGGGTCTGATAACAAGATCCACAAAGAATTCACATAACTCAACAAAAACAAAGCAAAAAACCCAATCAAAAAATGGTAATAAGAGCAAAAAAGACACTTCTACAAAGAAGAAATTCAAATGGCCAATAGATATATGAAAAAATGTTCAAAATTGCTAATAGTCAGGGACATGCAAATGAAAATCACAAAGAGATACCACCTCACACTTCTAGGAATGGCACATAGCAAAATATCAGGCAACAATTGCTGTTGTGGATGTGGAGGAAAAGGAGCAATTTTAGATTGCTGGTGGGAATGCAAACTTATCCAGTCACTTTGGAAAGCTGTATGGAGGTCCCTTAAACTATTGAAAAATGGAACTGCCATTCAATCCAGCAATGCTACTTCTGGAAATATACTGGAAGGACACAAAAACACTAATTCAAAGGCCACCTGTACTCAGGTGTTTATTGCAGCACTATTTACAATAGCCAGGATATGGAAAATAACCCAAATGGTCCAGAACAGATGAATGGATCAGAAAGTTGTAATATATGAACAAAATGGAATATTATTAATCAGTCAAAAAAGACTAATATTGATGCATTTGTGATAAAATGGATGGACCTAGAAGGACATAGGTTAGCCGAAATAAGCCAGAAAGAAAAAGAAATACTGGATGATTTCACGCATATGTGTGATATATAGAAAATAAATAAACAAAAGGACAAGTGAAATTTAAAACTGTCAACAGAACTGAAGCATAGAGCAAGAGAGGGGGAGGAAGATAAAATCCAGGGAGGAATGGGCACAAGAGATTAAGATAATGGTTCACAGATGACAAGGTGGTGGGAGAACCCCAGGGTATATAAGGATGTGTAATATATATGCATGTGTAATCAATAAAAAATAAAAATAATAAAAATAATTACATGTATACAGATACTCTACAAGTCTCTAAAGTCAATGGTGAAAAATAGGTATATATGTCCTGAGCTAAGGAAATGGATAGGAGCCTAGGACTTTGCAGAGAGAGGAGGGGACTCACAGGATGAAGAGGTGATAAAAACCAGATGCTCTGTAATTGAATGTTTTACTGACATAGATAGGTTTCTCTGAGAGAAAGGTTATCTGTTTTTTTCTTTTTTTAAAGACAATTCTAGGCAATGCCCAAATTTTCAGTCAACCAGGTAACTAAGGGAACAGTAATAGTGTTTCATGAGTCAAAAGGACCTCTATTGATCTCTGCTTAAAAACTTCTCATGCCTAAGTGACCCATCTTGGAAAGGTCTGTCCTTCACTTTAAAAGCCCTTTTCTACTTAAAACTGACAAACCATCAGCAGAACTGAAGCACAGAGCAAAGGAGTGAGAGGGAGGATAAAGTTGGAGGGGTGGACACAAGATTAAGATGATGGTTCATTGGTGACAAGGTGGTGGGAGAACCTCAGGGTATACAATGATGCAAAATATTTATTAAATAGACGTATATATGCAATTAATTTTTAAAAAATAAAATAGAATAAATTTCTTAAAAGCCTTTTATTGCTTTCTCCCTGAAACATGTATGCTCATCTTACCTTAAGACAATAGTCTGAAATTAGTGCATTCAATTAAAGTTTAAAGTGGACATGGACTGGCCTACCATGTCTGTCCTGTGGCGTGTGGACACAGTTAAGAGATATGCCTTAAAGACAAAGGCACACCTTTATCTTTCTCACCCCTCTGGCACTCCAGAGATGGGTTCAGGCAGACTTGTCTGTTACAATCCCCAACCTCTTCAGAATGCCTTCCCCAAGAGACACATCTTTGAAAGGTTAAGAGGTGTTTACTCCTGCAGGTACTTTTCCTTCTGCCACTGTCCCAGGACCTTGGGCGGGCAGGGGAGGGGGGGTGTCTCCCTCCCTCAGTTCTTCATTGATTATTCATTGCCAAAGCATATTTAAGACCCCAACTTCTAATAAAGATTGGGATGCGTCATGCTCTCCAAGTCTCCTGTCAGTGAGCTGGTTTCTCTTTGACCATCTTCAATCTCATCCATTTCATTTCTTCTTTCTTCTGGCATGGGATTCCTAATATGCCTATTCTCTCAGTGTTGAGTGATGACTTAAAGTAATGCTCATCTTTTTAGGGGAGATTCTGTGTTTCCTTGAAGGAGCTGGATTTGCTCTCTCCAGGAGAGACCAAAGAGAAGCTGGCTGATTGCCGGTCACATTCCTGTGGACCCAGTCTCAGTAAATTATCCACATAGCCTAAAAGCACAGTGCTCCTCCTCCTCAGCATTCCCTCTGCACACCTCCAGGGCTTAGGAGCCGTCGCTGTTGGGACACGTGAATGCCAATGTCACATGGTCTCTACTGGACCTCGGTGTGTCATTCCAGCTCGGAGTTCTACAGCACAATATTTCAAAACAACTTTAGTTCGAGAGTATCTTCCTCTTGTGTCCACACTAGTGGTCGTCTCTGCCTGTGGTTGGGCCACCATGGGTCCTGCAGTCTGTGACCAGATCAACATGCCATCAGAGGCTATGCTGAAGCTCCATATCGTTCATTCTTCCTGCACCTCTCTCCCTGGCCTTTTCCATGCAGCCAAAGCTGACAAACCCCCACTGTCATCCTGGAGAACTCATTGCTGACAGAAACTAGATGGTTTGTCACAGGACCAAGTGCTCTTCCAAATGCTTTATCCAAATATTCTGGGGAGCACTGCTCTGCTTCATCTCTCTGCTTCTTTTTGAAGCTGGCACCCTAACATTGCACAGTACCGAAGCTCGGACCCCAATTTGGGCAGTATTAAAATTTAGGCATTGATGCCATTAATTGTGTCTGAAAAATACAGTTAAAAGAAGCCTATACAGGAAGGGTACTTTTACTTTGTTGCAAATTCCCACTGTGGACCCAGAAGAAAGAATGTATCACCTAGAGGGTGTGTAAAGGGAAATTGGGACTTTGGCTTTTAGGAGAAAGGGGGAAAAAAGAGAGAGAAAGGAAAGGAGCAGAGACTGGGGAAAAAGGGGTGAAGGGCACACTCAAAAAACAGGCCCACATGAACTGTCCAGGAGATGCCTCCTGGAAGAATGAAAAGGTGGTGGCAAGGAGCCATGGTGGGAAAGTGGCTGATAGAGGAATAGCTGGTATGGAATCAGATGCCAAAATGGCAGGCCAGGGGTTGCTGAGGGCAGGCCTGGTGGATTTGACCAGACTCCACCAACGGCGGGCCCGGTTAAAGGAAGTACATGGAGCTGCAGCAAGGTGGTATATTTGAAAAGCTGAGTCTGCATCAGCATCTGTTGGAAAAGTTTGAAGAGCCTTCAAGAAGCAGAGCAACTGGAACACCGGAGAAAGAAAAAACAGAAAAGATGCTAATAAAGGACTGAATTTTGCAGGGTGCCTGCAGGTTTGGAGGGGCACCATCTTTGGGACCTTGGGGACCGAAAATGGTGACTGGGGTAAGATAACTGGCCACTTGGGCATTAAGGACTTTCCAGGTTTTGTTTTTTTGTTTGTTTGTTTGTTTGTTTGTTTGTTTGTTGGATAATTTTCCTTGTAAATAAAACAAGTTGTTTAAATTGTATTTTGTCTCTGCTATGTGTGGTTGGTACAAACCTGAGGGAACCTGACTGGCAGGAGCCAAATTTTAAAAATGCCAAATTTTAAAGAGGCTTCTGCCCCTTTTGACCCAATTTCATTTTCAAAGGGGGTTCTGCCTGTTGGTTCTACACACTTAAAATGATGCATGCTACCCATCACTACAGCCTTACACCCATGAAAAAAGAATGAATTTGAGGGGAATTGGACCTGAAAGGATCAATATGTAAAGTCTTTAAATTGTCAGTATGAAGAAAACACAGAGGGAATACTAGGTCATCTTGGGCTTCCATTTCACTTTTCCATTTGTCTAAATGGCACTGTTCTCTAGACACAGACACAGTATCGCAGCATCTGTGATAGTCACTAACCACTGACCCATCTTGGTGGCCACTTGCACAAAAGTTAATGCCACTCTTAATATGGATCGAAAACAATTGGCATCTCCAGAGAATGAAATATATGGTGTGAGGATCATGGATGTGATTCTTTATGGGATTCTGGGCAGGCCTCTATTCCCCCAACTCTGAAAGATTTTTATGTGCATTCTTTCTTCTTTGAGGCAAGAGTAGCAATCTCACAAATGAAGAGACAAACACTTAGGTTTGTTTGAAGAAAATGTCTGATGATAGGGATTACATTTGAGATTCAGCCTGAAATTGTGATAATTAAAACATCTGTAAAAATGATTCATCTGCACTGCTTGTTCCTCCCCATGGGTTAGTCCAATCTTTCTCTGAACAGAAAAATCTGACATATCCCCAAATACTTTCAGGCTTAAATTAAATAAGCAAAGGGTTATAATTATATGTTCCATAACTTATAGCAACCTTTTGCCTTTATTTAATGTAATGTTTGAAATATATTCATATAGCTTAGTCTCCTCTACTCTCACAAGAATAAGCTCTTTGATTACGTTGTGCAGTAAGTAAATAAAAAATTCATGTTGTATTACTCAATATTTACACCACATAACTCAATATATTGTTACCATATACAGAAACATGGATTCTTAGATCTAACAGAGTAATAGAATTTTACCTAGGCATGTACGATAAAAGTGCCAGAATGTTAAAGCCATGCTAGCTACACTATTTGCATAAGTTTTACCCTTTAGGAAAATGACATTATAAAATAAACTGATCTGAAAAGGCTGCTTCTATTTTCAGGAAGAAAGAAATGAGTTGTTCAAATAATAGTGTTTGTGGTAATCATAAACAGAACACGTGGGCAGTGAGCCTGCTCTGAAACTACAAGCCCAGAGGTTTCCAAGCAGTCAGTCCCTAAAAGAGGGAGCTAGAGGGACTCAGTGTGGCTGTAGTCATCTCAGCAAAGAAGCAAGCTATGGATTTCTTTCTGAATCACACCATTTTATTGATTAAAAGGTAGGCTAATTGCCTGCATCTTTCTCACATAATTGTTGCCCCTGATCCCCAACAACTTCAACTTATAGATGATAAATTATTGGGTTTTTTGGGGGGGGTTCCAACTAGCTCCCATGAATTGTCAGCTGCAGCTCCTAAAACTATCAGATTGCCTCCTGTTTTCAGCAGAAGAAACCTGATTTCTGCAGCCCAACAGCTTAATTAACTCATGCTTTCCTGTGTGTGGTACACAGGAGTTGTCCTTGGAACAAGTGCCACTTGTTCGTCTAATCAACTGTGTCCAAGCATTCATGGTGACATGCTAGATAGAAGGGTCAGCAAGAAAATGTTCTCCTTAGAAAGAAATTTCAGGATCCCTGGCTATTAAAATTAACCTCCCCTGTCACCTGTCTCTCTTCTCAAGGCAAGAATATGCATTGATCACCCAATGTGTGATTAAGATATAATAGAATCACAAATTTAGTACCCAGAAGTATATGAAAGTCAAAGATCTGGGCTATAATTTGAGCCTAAGCTTAGCATGCTACAAAGAAAGTAGAAGAACAAGAAATATCTTGTCAGGGCACAGAATTAGTTTTCGCAGGTAAATGGCTTTAATTTCATCAATAAGAGTTCCTTTTCTGACTTGCTCCAGCATGCCTTAAATGCCTATTTTAATATAGAATAAGCAAATCTTTAGCTATTTTAAAACCATTATAACTATATTATAAACTATCCAGAAATGCAAAGATGGAAAGTTTTCAAGTTCATTATGTAAACGTGTACATTCTTGATACCAAACCTTAAAAAATACTGCCATGTAGATTTAAAAAGGACAGAGTAAGCTTATATAAATATAAGATGAATCCAAATAAAATAGTGAAAAAATAATATCATGAATGACCTAACTGGAAGAATTAGTAATAGATAATGAGATCAGAACTCCATGATCATGTCTTCATCTGTCTTTCATCACCTTCTTCAAGATCTTGCCTCCAGAACATGCCTAAGGAGGACTGAGGCTTCAGCTCAGGAATTTGGGATGGATGGCATTCAGTTCATACAGCACATTGCACAGATTATATAACTAAGTGTCTGGGAATCTTCATCTCAGAAAAATGGATAAAAGCTTCAACAATAATATCCAGCAGTTTTGGCAATCTTAGTCTAACTATTTAAAGTGGCAATATTTATAAAAAGGAACAATCCTTTTTAAACTAAGGTATTAATTGATGCTAAGGTATTAATGCTTAAGTATTGACACTGAAGTATTTTTTTCAGGATCAGCAATTTCCACAGATAAAGGCGGGGAAACAGTTGCCTAAAGGTGCATGTGTGACATCACTAAGTCACACCCAACATTTGATCATTTACATTCTCTCACCTCCACATTTTTCCTCTTTTCAACTGACATGAGAACAATGAATTTGATGAAAACTGACTGAAAGTTTGATCTTTTATGCCAATCTATAAGATTTGGAAAAGAATACCAATGGGCCTGGATCAAATAAATAGTTACACTGGCTTTTTATGAGGGATGTATTGATCAGGTTGAGACACTGAGCTAATTCATTACCTTTTTCACACTGAAAAATAAGATTGCATGTCAACAGACAAAATGAAATACAGAAAATCAAATACCTGTGTATCTGGATAATAAAGTGTCAAACAGGAGTTTATTGACAATAGGTCAGATATCAGTTTATTTAATGGATATTCTACCAATGAAAAACAATCTCCATCAACAACATAAAACAAAATAGTTTCACTTTATTATTATTTACTTAAATGGTCACTTTTTAAGGTCACATGTCATAAAAACCTGAGTCAGACAAGGAAAGACTACTACAATGAAAATTAAGTTTAAAAAATGGAGACAATCTTGAGTTGTGTGAGATAACAGTTAATTTGGCAAGTGGGACATACTATAACATGAAAGGTGGAATAAGCAATAATAAATATCAGCCCTCTTTCTTCACCACAAATAAAAAAATACGTTAATGATCATTTCCCTGAGACTGTTTATCAGAAACCTTTAATCAGCCATATCAAGACACAACCCACTTGCCCTCTAAGAAATCAGTCATACTTAGTCCCTGAGCCTTCAAAGTGTTCTTAAAATGCTACTAGTCCCATGTGAACACCACACTGGGTAGTTAGGGACTTGAATGCATTCTGTGACTGTGAGCACTTTAGTTTTGAAGTAAAGGGCTATTATTTACAACATAACTTAGGTCTATAAGGCTTCAACTCTGAAAGAGCCACTGGAAGACCTGAAGATGCAAATAGTAACTAAATATTTGATTTATAACTTCAAATTCTTAGTCTTCGAATATCTAGTCTGCATAAAATTTTATTCATCAATACTACTAACTACTAAAGCATCTAAAAATTTTAGTTTAGTGACACAGTCTTATTGCAGGGAAGAGAAATAATTTTTTTATCTTTATGATTTTTTTTTAAAAATGCTCCACTTCACAATATCATACATCATTTCCTAGCATTGTGGCATGCATTCATTAATTCCTTTCAGATGACACATGGGAGATAGAGTTGAGTGAGAATGAGAGTCCATTTACATTTTGAAAATGATTGATGAAAATGATAATTCAAAGAAAAAATGGATAGCCAATGTTTCTGCTTCTCACTTTTTCATATTCCTGGATTGAAGGATGTGAACATTCATCTTTTGAACACATCACTCTTCTATTTAAATACAATTTTCTCTTCCATAAGAGGTAATGTGAATTAGTTGACCAACTGCTGGGATAAACTGGCTCAATTCAACCAGTAAAATCAAATTGGAGTGGCAGTGTGGAATTTGCTGATGCTGCCATAATTAAAGGCAGATCAGGATAAGGTATGTTCTAGTAATGTGCACTAGAGGAGATAATGCATCTCTTCACAGGAAAGAAATGGTTGTATGTGCCTTGAGTTTGTTATTTAAATCCATAGTGTGTATTTTCAGAAATTCCCTCTTCACCACTATCCATACATTTGACCTGTGCATCCATATGCTCAACCATCAGTTGGCTACTTTTGACAAATAACAAATCACCACTCAATACATAAGTACCAGAATACCTTCCTTATCTACTTTTCTAGTATGATTGAACTAGTGCAACTGAACTAGTTATTTCACTATAGTACCATATCAAATTATATATCATATAATGATGATATCAATAATCTATTAATATTCATTGACCATATAATTTGCATATAAATTATAAGAATATACATTACTATAAAAAAAGTTCATGTCAAGAGGCTGAATGGACAAATTCATAGACAAAACAGGGCAATAAAATCTGATCTAAACCCTCCACAGCAAGCAGCTCAAAAAGCCAAAACACAACCTCTGTGGCGGTTGGCCCAGAGTGGTCAGGATTTGGCCAATGACAGCCAGCTTCCTTCATTTTGATCTCTGCCTCCGTCTCAGGACCAGCCCCAGAAAGCCAAATATGCATCTCAAATCAACTCTGTAAGATGCTCACGTGTAATTAGACTGCCTCCAGCCTGCCTCCAACAAGGCCACACCTGGAGCTCTCACTTTTATGCACTGGAAACAGCTGCCCACCTATGCCCTCCTTTGAGTCACTGCCAAATGCTGGTGACGGTGGCTTACTCTGAGTAAATAGCCTCCCTTTGTTCCCATTTCGGTAGTTTCCACTTCTACATAATTGTAACATGCTACAGGTCAAAAAACATTATTTATTCCACAAAATGTCTAATATAAGAAGACATTTTTTTCTTTCAAAGTGTTATTTTAAAAATCTTTATGTGTATAACCCATATACATATACTCTTAGTCATATATCTATGAGAAAAACAAGAGAAAGAGACATTTATTTAAGGAGTTGACTTTTGCCATTGAAGCTAGCAAGTCCCAAGATCTACACTTAGCAAATCTGATGACCTGGGGGGAGTTGATAGTGTACATCCAGTGGGAAAGTGGGTGAGTTCAATAAAAAAGAAATGACAATGTTTCCGTTTAAGTTCAAAAGCAGGGGAGAAAAGCAATGTTTGAGTTTGAAGACAGGCAAAAAGGATTACCTCCAATTTGAAGCATCAGCATTTTGATATACTCACACCAGAAGATTGGGTGAGGCTTACACATATTAAGAAAGAAAATTTGCTCTACTCAGTTCTGTCAACTTATATGTTAAATTCATCCAAAATCACAGAAAGAAATACCTAGAATAATGTTTAACCACATATCTAGGCTTCACATGTTTCAGTCACATTGGCACAAAAAATGAACCATAGAAATTCTACCCCTTGTCAACTTGTCACACATGTGTCTCCTTAATCCATACTTATTCTCCAAATGAAAAGGATAACAAAGCTATAACTCTACCTCATATGATACAACTACCTCACATACAAACAAAAACACCCTAACCCCTTCTCCAGAAGACCTGGTAAACTCACCGAGTAATGATTATTCTTTTTGATATCCAACAACTTAATGTTTAAACACTATAATGTAAAGTCAGTACACTTTATGCTACATGAAAAAGGAATGAGAGGGTACAAAACAAAATATTTGAAATACACATACAAATATATTCATAAAAAATAAAAAAGAAATACATTAATTACAGTCTTCATTTCTGTAACTGTTCAAATATGTATGTATCTGGTATCTATAACTGCATTTTCCCACAACTCATTTGGTATTCCCTTTATTTCAGGAAACTCTCTACTGCCATGGTTATTTACTTTGTGGAGTAACCCAAATTGTTATTCCAATAGGGTCTGGATCATTAGTTGTCCTGCCTCTGTAGGATTGCTATAATCACAAGACATGATATTAATAAGAAATGTCCTAATAATTCTCCTCTATTATGGATAGATGGATGGTCATTCAGGTGAAGAGAGAGATTAAGATATTTATCTCCCTTGTAGACATGTAGTTCAATTTCCTGTTCATGGTTAAGATAAGCAGCATAGTAAGTCCCTTCTCAGCCTGCTATTTTAGAAGCAAAAGTCCAAAGTAGCCTAGCAACTGCCTTAATTTTCAGTTCACTGATTACTTTTGTGCCCCCTGGTAAGAGCATTTCTTCTCCTGAAACTAAGACCTCCAGGCCAACAGAGCATACACACTGTGGAGACCCCATCCTGCCACCATGACCACCATGTTCATGAGTCTAATGGAAGATGACAGGACCACTGGAAAAAGAGGATCAGCTTATTTCCTTAATTATTAAAATTTCCCTTGGTTGAAGTTACCCTTTGATCAGCAATGACATGGAAGACAAACTATCTTTTTGTTTGCCCATTAAGAGAGGTCCATCTATGTATCACTTCTCTAAATTTCCTTGTCACCAATTTTCCAATTATACAGCCAAACCACTGGCCACAGTCCACAAGTTGGTATATAATCACATCTTCCAAGTGAACAACCAAGAACAATTTTAACAGACTATCCACTGGGAAACTCTCCATTTCCCTTCACCATTCCTCCACCAGACCACAGAAAGTGGTGGCAATGATACAGTTATCCACTTCCAGGTGGTATTTACATATCTCACAGAACCCTCTGTAACTAGCTTCAGTCTTCTCATCTGTCAACTAATTGTAGGGATTCTCTGGGAAGCCATAGTTACACACAGGGAGAGAAAAGACAGTGGAAAAGATGTTTCTCACTTCTCACAAAAGAAGTGAGAAACATAGCCATTTGGGCCCCATCATAAAATGTACTTGTATCTTTGGGGTCTGCTCTGGGCTGTCATGTTACACACCACTTCTACTCATGAATGAAACACTGCTGCACATGTCCAACTTTATGACTTGGTGGCTCAGACAACACCCAGTTCATAATGGGGAGTTTGGATGACATGGAAACTTAGAGGCTTAAGGTTAAACAGCCTTTATCAAAGTCTGTTAGCAGATCAAGAGCTGTTTTGCAAAAGAAGGGTGGTGATCTTCAGAGGATGGCACCATTTTCCACAACACTCTAACATGAGCACGGTGAGTCGCTGGATCCAAACAGCATCCCTAAATGCCACAGATACTTCCAACTCCTTCTGATTGACAGATCACATGGCCAACAATGTAGAGAACTTACACAATAGCCTAGAACTGTTTCAGAACCTTCTCTTGTGCTGGATCTCACAAACTGGCTACTTTCTGGGTTACTCAGTAGAAGGGCTAGATAGACCCACATGAGCTATGACTTGCCTCAAGCATCCAAGAAGGGCACAAGGCATAGTGCCTCTCTTTGGGATCTAAGAGAGATGATATGTAATCACTTACTATTTGCATTAGAAGGGACCCCTGAACAGAACCTACACCATTGGATCCACAGAAAGGCAGAAGGCTAATAATGAACATTTGCCACATTTATAGTCCACCCTCTGACATGCAAATTGCCCATAAGGCTGCTCCAGTTGCAGTTGTTACTTATAATTTACCAAGACCAATCAGCATCTACACATATTGTGGGAGAAAACTGACAAATCAAATTTCTTGCAAAGTAAATTCTGACATGGGTCTAAAGAGCTCATCTCCCCCTAAGGTGGAACTGTAGACATGTTTTGCTGACCTTTTCAGCTGAGGGCAGCAGCTCCGGTAGTCTTCAAAGGAGAAAAACAAAGGAGGACAAAAAGAGAAAAAAAAGGAGGACTGCCAGGTCAACAGCTGCCTACAAGCAGGTATCAAGAGATGTGTTAATACGTGCAAACAATAAAACTATATTTGGCACAACATCTGCAACTGGATGTACCACTTGGTTAAGCTTACAGTAATCTTACAATATCATTATCTAAGAAATATTGAAGAAAACCAGTTTCATTACATTAGTTTGAGAAAATTTTTCAAAAGATTCATATGCACTGAACTCCAGATTCCTGTGTATTATAAGTAGCTGATTAGTAGAATTCTATGGTAGTTCTTTTGTATGTCTATTACCATAAACATATAATAGACTACCAGTCCTTTATATGCTCTCTTCACTACTGGAAATAGTCATCTTTAAATTCAATATATTAGAAGGTCAATTTCAGAAATATCAGAATCAATTCAGGGAACTCACTTTAAAATTCTGTTCCTCAAAAATCACTCTCAGTACCAAATCTACATTATCCAGGTTCTTGAGAGAAACAGAACCAACAAGATAGTGTGTGTGTGTGTGTGTGTGTGTGTGTGTGTGTGCATATGCTTAGATCCAGGAGAATGGTATGATTCCATTTTAAGTGTGAAGTCTTGAAAACCTAGAGAATTCATGGTATGTTCCATTGCAATACCTGGCCGCTCGTATCCAGAAGGGGTCAAAATTTCAGTTTAGCTGTATATCAGCAAGAAAACTGACCTATGCCACAGTGGGAAAGCAGGAAGAAGTCCCCTTTAGGTGAGAGTCATCCTTTTGCTTAGTCATGTTTTCAACTGATTGACTGAAGTTCACCTCAGTTGGGAAGGCAATCTGTTTTAACCAGTCTATTGATATAAATGCTGGTTCCAAGAACATTCTCACAGAAATACCCAGAATAATAGTCAATCAATATTTGAACATTTTATGGATAGTCAAATTGCACATGAAAATAAACATCAGATGCAATTCTTACATAAATAAATAAGGAAAATGGGATAAATGAGAAACGCTTAAAAGTCAATGAGATCTATGTGTGCTATGCCTATAGCAATGTCACTGAATTCATGTGAGTTGCTATGCCTCTTGTTATTAGAAAGCTCTTGAAGAAAAATGTATAACATATAACATATGTGTATATAGTCTATATACATGTAACATATATCATGAAAGTAAAACATATTTTGGTAGGAGGCAAGAAACAATAAAATTTTCTTAATACAAATAGAATCAATAGTATTCATAAGTAATTTTCCATGGGATATAAAAAAGTGTTAGCATTAATAAGAATCTGGGCTTTTAAATACAAATTCTTTTTGAAAATACTCTATAATATATTCAGCCAGATGGTTCCACAGGATGTTCACAGGAGTTTCTAGAGGTTGGGGGGAGTGGTGGGTAATAAATTTTGGAAATTCTAGGTTAACTACAACCCAAAATAGCTCTTTGAGCAAGATTCAAAAAGCTTTTAATAGTTTCAACAGCCTTCTAAATCTTCAAAAGGTAGATATAATATATTTTTTTTTTCTAACTGTACTGGACCACAACATTCTTTGTCCTGGAACATTTCACAGATTACTGTTCTCTGAAACACACTTTAGGGAAATGCTTCTCTTGCGTATTTTAAGTTTGAAATGTTTCTAATGCTCTTTTCAATTTAAATGCATAAAAATAACTATATTATGAAACTGCTATAATAAGACCTTATATAAGTACAGCACTAATTAGTTTCAAAGTATTTTCATATGATGATGGCATTTTAACTTTACAGGAATTTTGTAAGGAAGGTGTAATGAGCCTCACCTCATGAATGAGAATTTAAGACAGAGATAATTTAAGAGACTTGCTCGAGGTCACGTAGCTAGTTAGTAATAAAACTTGGATTAGAATCTTTTTTTTTTAAGATACCCAGGCAAGAGCTCTTTCCCCTTAATTATAATGTTTTCTACAGCATTTGTTCACTAATGCCTATTCATACACTACTTGAATATAAATACATTAGTCATTTCTGAAGACAAGTGAGGCAAACGAACATAGACTAAGTAAACTCAAGTTCTTAAGTATTTGGTGCCTCGGTTTCCTTATTAGAAAAATGGAGATAGAAACAGTTCCACAACACCTTTTATAAAGCTTTGGGGCAGAACGTATTTCTCAACATATACTATACTGTAGTCCGGTAATTCAGCATGGACAGAGGATGAGAGCCTCTTGCATGGTGGCTTCTGGCATCCCACGGTTCAGGGCGACCAGTGGGAACTCAAACAAACAATCTATTCAAGAGGGCTCCATGTTCACAATCTCATCTAACCCTAGAGACCTGCCAAAACCTCTCCACATAACACCACATGTGGGAGGGGTAGCGTCTCCACATAGGAAGTTTGAGAGGACATAAATTACTGACATTTCTACTTCATAGAGAAAGTCAGAGAATGAGAGGGTTCTTTTTCTTAGTCATTATTCTCTGTGTGCATTTACACACGCATGCACCAGAGGTGTCTCTCCCTATAAATTAGATTCTTAAGTGGCTTGTTCCTTGAACAAATATTAAGAAACTATGATAATTACTTGGATTGTGTTAAATTTTCCTTTAATTAAGAAATAAAGCCTACAATGGATAAGATAATTCTTATGCTGAAAAGGTATGTGCTTCCAATTATGTGTGCAAGCACTGTGTAATGAATTGGACCCCTTATCTTTTGCAATTGCCTTCTGAAAAAATAAAAATACATCATCTTGCTGAAAGAAAAAAAACTACATTTCTGAGAATAGGAGATTTAAAAGTAAATTTTAAATCTTTTTATTTAATTTAAATCTCAAATTTAATTCAGCAAATAAGTTGATAAGACAAAAAGACTTTTAGTTATGCCTGCTAACATAGGGACAATTTTCCTTAAGATCCTTATTTTTATATAGACTAGTCTTAGTCTTGTCATAAACCTATAAATTAAAGAATATGCAAACATATATGACTATACAGATTCCGTGATGCTTAAAAAAATTGCATTCCATTTTATAATAGATATGAAGCCAAATTATTCCTTTGAATGTCACTGAAAGAAATTGTTTCATTTGGCTCTTAAAACTTTTAGACTCTCTCCAAAATAATTTGTTTCACATATCAGAAAACCACATATCTTCCTTTCTCTTAAGAAATCAGAATATTTAATTGTGTTTATCATATTTTGAGGGGAAAGTTATATTGATATAAAAGAATTCTAAATCTTTTCAATAATTGACTATTATCTGCTTACATATATTAAATTAACCCTTAATTATTTATAATCTATGTCAAGTACCTCTTGTACCTTTTATTTTCTTTACAGCCTATTCCATTTCATTAAATCCTTTATCCTCATCAAAAGTTTTTCTATTTTTGGTAACAGCACAAAAATTATCACTTATTTTGTACCTACTGCTTTTCTCTGTTTTACCTTTCTTCTCAAACATTAAACTAGAGTTATTGTCATTTTCTTTAAAAACAGGGTCAATTCAGGTAAAGCATCTTTATTCATCTCTCATCTCCAAATTTAATTCAGCAAATTTATTTTTTGTGCTTGTGGACAAACCAGAAACTGCCAAAGGTAAAATAATCCATAGATATGATCTTCATCTTCAAGTAACAATCAAATTTCTTATATGTTAAAATATGAATTTTTCTTAATTCAACTCATCCACATCACCAAACTTTCACATATTCTTTCCTTGTTAATCCAATTTGTTCTGCTGAGTCTCTTCATTTTAAGTTTACATGTAGCCTTAAAAAGTAATATATCTTTGATTGTGATTTTAAGATCTCGCTCAATCTACTAAGCTATTAAGTTCCAAACTCATATAAATGATGAATTAAAATATTTTGAAAAAAATGCCTGGTATTGAACCCACTTGAAAGAGAAGAAGAGAGGTGAGGAAAGGAGGGAGGGAGAAAAGAGGAGATAGGAGAGGGAAGGGAGTTTAGGAGTTCTTGTACGGTACCTGACAAAGGTCTTCAAGGTCTTCACAAAAAAGGCAAAAAATAATAATGATATGAGAAATTTCCAAGAACTGGAGAGAATCCATAGTTCCACTTGACTGGAATAAAAGTTACAAAGCACAGAGTTCTAGGTCTCAGGTTTTCTGAGATATCTAAGGAAGATCATGAAAGCCCATGTTTGCCACAGAGGATTTTTAATTACATTTCATTTACAAAATATGTCCTAAGGACTTCATATGGAAGAGCCCATTTCAGATAGATCTGATTTTGATAGATGTTGGATGTTGGATGGCAACATTGTCTAGGTTTCTGCTTTAAGTAAGTAATCAATACCACTCAGTGATACAGGAAATCAAACAGAGGATGTTCTAAAGTCAATGATACATGTTAGTTAAAGTCTAGATATGTTTGAGGTTCGTATAAGCATACAATTACAGGCTTCCAGGAACAGCAGATTACAGAAGATTCAAGGTCTGTGCTGGAGACAAAGCAGGAGACTGTTATAGTGTTAAACTTTTCATAGATATCCCAGTTTTTTACACATAGGATTGCATTTCCTGTGCCCTTGTGGTAAAGGCCATAGCAATAAAATGTAAATAGCACCAATGTATCACGTTTGCAAAGATGTTTTGTGAAACAACAGGTAGTTCACCACTTCTTTTGAGCAATCATTAAAAGGTGTGCATTCCAGCTGTTGGGTGAGAAAAAAATCTTTATGGGATTAAGACATGGAGATATTCTGAATATCTTAGTATTTGGAAAAACCTAGTTTCTCATTAAAGAAGAACTAACTGGTTACACACATAAGTAAGCTAATTAAAGCCAGGGAAGCAGAGGAGATTTCTTTTTTTTTTAATTGACTATATATATATAATTGACTATATATATATATATTTTACATCATAGTATACCCCAAGTTCTCCTACCACCTTATCTTCCATAAACAATCATTTTCATCTCTTGTGTACATTCCTCCCCTGATTTTTATTCCTCTCCCCTTCTCTTCCTCTATGTTTTCATTCTGGTAACAGTTTTAAATTCTCCTTGTTCTTTTGTTTGTTTGTTTTCCCTATATCCTGCATATAGGTCAGATCAACTAGTATTTCTCATTTTCTTTCTGGCTTGTTCCTGCTAACATGATTCCTTCTAGGTCCATCCATGTTATCACAAATGCATCAAATTTGTCTTTTTTGATTGCAGAATAATTTTCCATTGTATACACGTACCACAACTTTCTGATCTATTAGTCTGTTTGGGGGCATTTGGGTTGTTTCCATATTCTGGTTATTGTAAATAGTGCTGCAATAAACATAAAAGTACAGATATCATTTTGAATTAGAGTTTTGGTGTTCTTGGGTAGTTGCCCAGAAGTAGAATTGTTGAATCAAATGGTAGTTCCATTTTCAATAATTTGTGGGTCCTGAAAGTGTAGATTTCTGAGGAATGTGTAAGAATCAATGTCTTCCAAGAACAAAAGCTTACAGAACTCCATCATATGAACTCATGCAAATGCAGTTAAAGAGAATTTAACTGACAGCATATATAGGAACAAAAGAAAAAGAGACACTCAGGGAAGAAAAAGAAAATAGAATTTGCACAAGCCATTCAAATAAAATATAAACTGAACAACTTCTTGAGTTTAGGAACTAGAACCAAGTAATAGAAGTTTTACTGGGGTCATTTGAAGGAAAAACATAGTAGGCTGAGTTTTAAGGAGTGATGCCATATATTTTCAATTAAAGGAAGAATAATTAGTAATCAAACCAATTTGAAGTAATCACCTGAATTTCTTTTATTTCACACTTTTAATGGGATTCATAGACAGAAACATTGATAGACAACATTAAACTTTCCATGCCTTAAAGAATGGGGGGAAATGTTTGCAACTAAAACAACAAAATGGCTTTAGAAAAAAATAGAATTTTTACAAGACTTAATTCACTACATCTTTATATAAATTCTATCAGAAGTACAGCATTACTTCATTAGAATAATTCATTAGAATAAAATTGTTGTTTAGTTAGTGTGATTAAGTTTCCTACATAATGCACATCTATGCTCAGGCATATGCATATAGAACTAGACTGAGTCTGATAAAAATGACAATTTGGTAAAATATTTCATTTCACAAGTAAAATTTCTCACATTTTCAGAATGCATTAATATCTTAATTTACAGAGAAATGTGGGTGCATGGTCATTTGCTATTTCTCTTAAAGTTAGTTTATTCTACAACTTGGATTTGACCAAAGGTAAGTGAATGCACGTAACTCTTCCTAATAAACTCTTATCCCTGTAGCATTCTTTAACAGTGCAAGTTTTTAATACTAAATATCCTAAATAAATATACAGATGTAAATAAGTTATCCCATAGATTTTTTTAATTTATTATATTATTCATTTTATTTTACATTGTTATCTACCCCTGGCTGCTTTTTTTAAGAACATAGAATCCCAGTTACTTTTATCTATTGTAAAAATGAATGAGTTCATGGGGGAAAAAAACAGAGATTAAATAGCTGTAACTCAGTAATTGTTTGAGATGATCAATTTATAGAAATAAATGGATAGATAATTTTCTGAGCCTCAAGAAATATTTTGTTGTCATGTGCATGAGATATATCCTGAATATCAATGGTATTTAGAAGCTGTTTAAGTTGTTGTTAAGCTTAAAATGTAAATTTATGCAGCAATTAGAGAATCATTTGTGTAGAAATGCAGCAAATTTGAGATAATAGAAAACTGCTACAAGCTTTTAGACAGGGTGAGAACCTCGCAGACTCATTATAAGCTGTCAGATGAAGTGTTGTGTTGTTATGGACACTCTATTAATGCTGATGAGATGAGAAACTATTTATTATCTTTCTAAGGATGATCAAGATCATCCTTTCTTAATCAGATTGCCTTCTAGTTATAATTAAAATTTGGTCTTTCCAAACTGTAAGCCGCAATGTACTATCATACAAATTAGTTCATAAATTTAAGCTATAAAAGAAGGTATTTAATGGTTTTTTGTTACATGGTACAGTTACCTAATAGCATTCTACTCCAGAAAATGTCAAATCTAGCCTATATGGATATGCCAAAAAATGATCAAAACGCATACCTACTATAAAATCTGATTAATTAATGTACTATAAAGTGTTAGAATCTTTTCTCTAGCCCTGACTCTATAATTATACAAGTAACACTCTGATACAGAAAAATCTTAGCCAAAGACAATATTTTCAAGTCTGAGCTGCAGGTGAGTGACTACTGCAAACTTATATAGTCACAAAGATCAATAGAGTATTTGAGAGTAAGGGTGCAGAAACTTTTATTGCACTATGGAATTTCTGAAACATCCAAAGATGTCATTTTAATTCTGTGGGTTCAATTTTGGTGTTTTTTGTCTGTTTGTTTTTGGGTTTTGGTTTTTTGAGTTTTGGGGGGTATTGGGGTTTTTTTGGTTTTAAAGTTTTAGTCCTGGAGAATAGGGAAGAATCAATAATTAAAGAAATTCAAGAATGTCACTTGTCCATGTACATTTAGGTAAATATTAGGCAAATGGTTTAAAGGCAAAAAATGTTCTTAAGATAGTTAGGATATTAAACGGTAATGAATACCAGATAATTTTTCACCAAATTATCTTAGTAAAAGCCCATTTATTCATACTTATTTTTAAGTGACTTCAAACATTAATCACATAATTGGGTACTCAAATTCTAGGTTAGAAGGCCTCTGTTAGTAATTCTAATTTTTTTCTTTATTTTCTTTTATATTCTCTTATCTTCTTTCTTTACTTTGTTTGTTTGTTGTATCCTGAAAGTAACTAGTAGTCATCCTCTGCTCCCCTTGAACATCCACTATTCATATTTACTAGAAATTTTATTTCACATTGAAATAAACTCTTATTATGGAGGAATTCTAATAAGGGCTTGCTATTTCAACTGTAAGTCCCCGCTAATTAGTACCCTGACTGGAATTTGTTCTTAGTTCTAGGGTCACCTCTTCAAGCAGTTGGTGGTCCTTGGAATTGTTTCACATAAAAGTTTAATGGATATTTATGGATGAACTTGTCAAGGTTTAACTAAGGAGAAACATTCAAAATATATAGATGCGTCTATCTCCCTCATAGCACAGAAGGTCATAAAGTCACCAGTTTGTTCAGAAATTATTCTCCTTATTGTCCAACAAACTAAAGAATACAGCAAGGGATGAGGAGGAAAGGGGATAACAAGGGCGGTAAGAGCGCAAATTATCAGTATGATCGTTCACAGATGACGTAGTAGAGGGAGAATTTCAGGGCATACAATGATGCAAGGAAAAAAAAATATATATATACATATATAATCAATTAAAAAATTTGAAATCTACTATGCTACCGTTCAGATGTGAACAAAGCACCTTCACCATCTATCAGAGTCACAGCCCTTTCCTAAAACTTTGGTTTCTGAACAGGCCCACTCATTTTGACCTTAAGCAAATTTTCTTCATGAGTAGTTTATTTTCCTTTTTTCAGAAGATTGAATTTTGATGCTTAAGAAACTGTTTTGTGGCCTGGCTAGGATCAGACCGAGCTGGGTGAGTGCGCAGGCCTAGTACACACAGCCTCCAGTCCCAGCGCACCGTCAGTTGCCCTCCAGCTGCCCTCCGCCTTTGGCCTGGAGGCTTTGGGGGCAGCTAGGGCCTGGCCAGGAAGAGACCGAGCTGGGTGGTGCATGGGCACCCTGCATGCTAGGACCCTGGTAGGGTACTGGCGGGGCGGGGGGGGGGGAGGGAGAACGGCAACTCACCCCTTCTGTTCTACTCTCACTGCAACTTTCCAACTTAGTCCTCAGGAGAAACAAGAAGAAACTAAGAATAAAACACTGACAAACACTGACATAGAATGGGTGAGGGACCAAGTAAAGATCCTGCCCACACATCTGAACAGGACACAAGAGAAGAAACTTTGAGAAAGACATTGCATAGTGGACAGAGAACTGACCATGATGATGACCTATCACAGAATCACACCCATGGCCTCACCAGGAGTGGATGAGACTTAATTCCAGTTCTGATATGACATCTAAGAGAGCAAGGCTCCCATCCCCACTCCATGGGAGAGGAAGGCCACAGAACTAGGGCATTGGCCTCAGAACAAAACTGCAAACTAAGGGAGAGAAAGTGATCTGCAAAGGTCATCAACTGATGCCTCTCCACAATGAATAACTTCTTTACTGACAACAGCTGGGGTGAGGCCCCTAAGCCAAAGAGCAGAGCTATAAGGTGAAGAGGCAGCAAAACGACAAAATGGCACAACAGAGAACAGATTAGAGAAGACAACCAGCAATAAGAAGACACTGAGTGACCTCAAATGAGCACAGACTGGCTGCCTAACGCAAAGGAAAAAACTGAAAACTTACTAGCACAGTTTACTGTATCTCAGGAACACAGTCCCTCACCCAGCAAAAGGACAGTGCCACAGAAAAGGAAGAGACCATGTACTTAACATAGACAACAAACAACAAGAGAGGGGTCTGAGTGAACAGAGGAGAAGTCAGGGGGCAAGGAAAGACCAACAACCATTTGCTGATGTAAGAAATTTTTTAAATAAATAAAAATAAATAAACTAACAAAATTAAATTAAATTAAAAAGAAACTGCATTGTGAGGATTTTATTCATCCAAAAATGTGTAAGAACCACTACAATAAACATTTTTCTCAAAGAACAGAAAAATCTCATATATGCATACATTCAATCTGAATATTTTATTATTCTTAATTTTAATATAATGAAATTAAAGAGCCATCAGAATATATCATTGAATATTAGTACCAAGAATTTTTTATTTATTTTTTTCACAAGATCTTTATTTAAATTTATTTACATATAAATTTCACATCATTGTAATCCCAGGGATTCACCCCCCCCACCCTCCCCACACTTCTCTCTCATTCCCCCCTGCCCAAAGTTCCGTGCTTCAGGTAGGTGGTTAGCTTATTTTGACTTTTTCTCGTGTCTTTTGATTATTTTTCCCTATATCCCATATATTAGTGAAACCATTTGGTTTGTCTTTTTCTTTTTGACTTGTTTCTGCTAATATGATTTCTTCTAAGTATATCATGTTATCAGAAAATTTGTCATTTTTAATTGATGAGTAATATTCTCTAGTGTACATATACCACAATTTTTTCATCCAATCATCTATTTTGGGTCATTTAGCTTGCTTCCAAGTCCTTGTAACTATAAATAGTGCTGCAGTAAACATCCGAGCCCAGGTGTCCCTTTGTACCCACAATGAGTTCTCTTTTGGGTAGATTCCCAAAAGAGCAATTGCTGGGTCAAATGGTAGTTTCATTTTCATTAATTTGAGATTCTTCCACACAGCTTTCCACAGTGGTTGGACCAGTTTGCATTCCCACCAACAGTGTAAGAGTGTTCCTTTCTCTCCACATCCACACCAGAGCTTTTTGTTGCCTGTTCTTTGGGTGTAGATCATTCTTACTGGTGTAAGGTAAGGTATCTCATCGTGGTTTTGACTTGCATTTCCCTTATTGCTAGTTATGTTGATGAATTTTTCGTGTGCCTGTTGTCCATTGTATTTCCTCTTTGGAGAAGTGTCTTTTTAGTTCTTCTTCCCATTTTTTTATTGTTTTTCCTTTGTTTATTTGTGTGAGTTCCTTGTGGATCTTTGTTATTAAACCTTTATCACTCCCGTGGAGGGCAAAATTTTTTTCCCATTCAGTTGGGCTTCTTTTTGCTTTTTCTGGTGTCTCTTTTGCTGTACAGAAGCTTTTTAGTTTGATGTAGTCCCATCTGTTTATGTCTTCCTTCATTTTTTTGCCATCTGTGAATGTTTCCAGAAAGGAATTTCTGAATTGTAATTCATGGAGGGTTTTGTCCAAGTTTTCCTCTACATATGTTATGGTTTCAGGTATGACCTCTAAGTCTTTTATCCATTTTGAGTTGATTTTTGTACATGGTGTGAAGGAGTTGTCTTGGTCCACTTTTTTGCATGTCTTAGTCCAAATTCCCCATCACCATTAATTGAAGAGTCTATCTTTGTTCCAATGTAAGTTTTTCACTCCTGTGTCAAAGATTAGTTGACTATATATGTGTGGTTTTATTTCAGGGAACTCAATTCTGTCCCATTGGTCTGATTGTCTGTTTTTTGTACAGATTGTCTGTTTCAATTATTATGTCTTTGTAGTATAGTTTGTATCAGTATCAAACTGTTTTAACTACATAGTTTGAAGTTTGGAAGTGTAATACCTCCATCCTCTATTTTTCTGGTCAGGAGGCTTTTTGATATTTGAGGTCTTTTGTTATTCCATATGAATTTCAGTAATTTTTGTTCTCTCTTTAAAAAACATCATTGGAATTTTTATTGGGATTGCATTGAATCTGTAGATTGCCTTTGGTAGAATGGCCATTTTTATGAGATTAATTCTTCCAATCCATGAACAGGGAATGTCTTTTCATTTCTTTATGTCTTCTTCCATTTCTTTTAGCAGCATTCTAAAATTTTCTTTGTATAGTTTTTTCATGTGTTTTGTTAGGTTTATTCCCAGGTATTTAATTTTTTTTTTTGGTGTGATGGCAAATGGGATGATTTTTCTGAATTCTTCTTCTTCTATTTAACTTTTTGCGTATAGGAAAGCTACCAACTTCTGTGTGTTTATTTTGTATCCAGCTGCCTTAATGAACTGGTTTATTATTTCGAGCAATTTTTCTGCGGTTTTTTTTGGGTTATCTGTATAGAGAATCATGTCATCAGCATGTAGTGATAGATTCAGTTCCTCTTTACCTATTTGCATCCCTTTTATGTCTTTCTCTTGCCTTATTGCCCTAATTAGAACTTCCAGTACAATGTTAAAGAGTAGTGGGGAGAGTGGGCATCCTTGCCTGGTTCCAGATCTTAACTGGAATGATTTTGGTTTTTCCCATTTAGGATGATGTTTGCCATAGATTTGTCATAGATGGCTTTTATTATCATGTTGAGGTAAGTTCCTTTAATCCCTAATTTTTCAAGGACTTTTATCATGAATGGATGCTGGACTTGGTCAAATGCTTTCTCTGCATCTAATGATATTATCATGTGGTTTTTGTTTTTCTTTTTGTTGATGTGGTATATTATGTTAATTGATTTCCGGATGTTGAACCATCCTTGTGGCCCTGGGATAAACCCACTTGGTCATGGTGAATATGTTTTTTGTGCATTGTTGAATTCGATTTGCCAGGATTTTCTTTAAAAATTTTGCATCGATGTTCATTAGGGAAATTGGTCTATGTCTTTTTGGTTGGTTGACCCTTGAACCATTAGGTAGTGACCTTCTTTATCCTTTGCTACTTTTTTTATTTTGAAATCTGCTTTGTATGCTATACAGATGGCTATCCCTGCCTTTTGGGGGGCCATTTGCTTGTAGAATTGTTTTCCATCCTTTTACCTTCAATCTATGCTAATCTTTTGGGATCAGATATGTTTTGGAGGCAGCGGAATGTTGGGTTCTGTCTTTTAATCCAGTCTGCAACTCTTTCTTTTGATGATGACATTTAGCCCATTGACATTTAGAGTAATTATTGATGTTTAAGGTTCTAACAATGGGTTCCTGGTGGTCATTTGGAGTTCTGTTTTAGTTTCTTCTTTCTTTTCTTTTTATTATTCATTCTTTTTATTCTCCTGCAGGTTTCAATCTTAGAGTTTCTTGCAGGAGTTCTTGGAGTGGGGGTTTGGTGGTAGCAAATTTCCAGAGGCTTTGTTTGTCTGAGAAGGTACTAATTTTTCCTTCATAAAGAAAGGATAATTTTGCTGAGTAGAGTATTCTTGGTTAGCACTTTTTGTCTTGGAGCGTTTTGAAGATATGGCCCCATTCTCTTGTTTGGAGTGTCTCTTCTGAGAAATCTGAGGTGAGTCTGATCTGTTTTCCTTTGTAGGTTATCTGTTTCCTCTTTCTTGTTATTCTCATAATTTTTTCTTATCTTTGGCTCTTGAAAGTTTTACTATGATGTGTCTTGCTGTGTTTCTTCTTTCATTAAAGTAGTTTGGTGTCCTTTTTGTTTCCTGTATGTCTATTTTCATTTCTTTCTTCAAGTTTGGGAGATTTTCCTCCATTATTTCATTGAAGAGCCTTTCAGATCCTATGTCTTTCTCTTCACCTTCTGGGATTCCAATTACTCTTACATTTGTTTTCTTTAGGGTATCTGACAGATCTCTGGTTTTTTATTCTATCTTCTTACTTTGTTTTTCTCTCTTTCTCTTTCTTCATTCTCTCTAATTCTGTATTGGAGAGATTCTAGTGTGCTGATTCATTCTTCTATTTCTTTTAATCAGCTTTTCTGGCTCTTCCTTGCATTTTTGAGCTCTTCTATTGCTCACTGTATCTCATGCAGCTTCTTATTTATGGTTTCAATTTCATTTTTCTATTCATAAATGATACTGCTGCATTCTTTTCTGCATTCTTTTGCTGCATTCTTTTCTATATTTTCTATATTTTTCTGCTACTTCTTTTAATTAATTGAAAGCTTCTAATATCTTGCTTTCCCTTTTTTCCCCTCTTCCTTGGCCTCTTGGGAGATTTTATCACATTGATTCTGAATTCTTTATCTGGCATATGGAGCATTTCTTCCATGTCATCCATGTTGGTTTCAGCAGATTGTTTATACTTTGTTGGTGAGTTATTTCTCTTAGGGTTTGCTTGAGTATTTGTATTCTTCCTCTTTCCTGTGTTTTCCTTTTGGACTTGCTCTACGTATTGAGTGACTGATGCTGTAGTACTAGATTAGCATGTGGAAGCCTATCTAGTTGTGGTTAACTCTGCCTTTGTGCTTTTGTTGCTGTGGTAATTATATATTGTTTCAGTTGGTTATTTGGGGAGACAAGTTCCATTTCAGAGAGTGGATGTAGTGACTAGATGTGGTTTCTATTGCATTGTCTGTCTTCTTTTTTTCATTATTTCTCCTCTTTCAGATTGATGGGTCTTAAATACTTTTTAGTGCCTCCAAGCTTCTATGGCCTGTCATGTAACCCTTTTTGACTGGGGTGTCTTGATGCTCTTGGGTAAAGAGTGCCCTTGTTTTTCAAGTCTGCTTCTGGGATTTTGGGGTGCAAGCTGATTGCCTCCAAGTTAACTTTCCTTGGGCCAGTAAAACTCAGTCTGTGCCTAGCCTGAATGGCAGAGGCCCATTCAGTTGCAAAGCTTGTGGCCCCACCCTATCTTCCAGGTGTGCTACCTTGAAAACTGGAAGTAGTTGGGTGCCAGCTGGAGCCCTCACCTGAGTCCCCCACCCCCAGCTGCTGGGGTGGGAGCTCATCTCCACCAAGATGGATTTCCCTGGGCCAGTAAAACTCAGTCCATGCCTCAGCCTGAACCTCACTGGGTTTTTAGTGTGCAAACTGGTCACTTCCAAGTTGACTTTCCTTGGACCCATAAAACTCATTCCATGCCAGGCCTGAATGGCAAAAGTCAATTCAATTGCCTATTTATTTTATTTTACTTAGAATTATACAGCTACCCAAAGTTAAACAAAGAAGAAATAAAGGAGTTAAACAGGTCAATCCACAAAGAGTGAAACTGAAGCAATCATCAAAACTCTCCCTAAAAACAGGAACACAGAACTAGAGTTTCACAAACAAATTCTACCAAACATTCAAAGAGGAAATAACACCTGTATTACTAAAACTGTCCCAAATAATTAAGAAGGAAAAATACCAAATACATTTTTTGAAGCAAACTAACACTAATACCAAAATTTAAAAAAAATAGCATAAAGAAAGGAAACTATAGACCAATCTCCCTAATGAACACAGACACAAAAATCCTAAATAAAATCCTGGCAAATCTAATTCAGTCATAATTAAAGGGATTATTCACTATGACCAAGTGGGAGATATTGCAGGAGCACAAGGATAGTTCAACATCTGAAAAATCAGTCAATATAACCCATCACATCAACAAGGAGAAACCAAAAACCATACAATCATATCAATAGATGCAGAAAAAGCATTTGACAAAGTTCAGCATCCATGCATGCTGAAAGTCCTTGAAAAAATCAGAATAAAAGGAACATACCTCAACATAATAAAGGCCATCTATGACAAACCCACAGCAAACATCATTCTCAATGAAAAACTAAAATCATTTCAATTAAGACCTGTAATGAGGCAAGGATGGCCTCTCTCACCACTACTTTTCAACATTGTACTGGAGGTCCTAGCTAGGGCAATAAGACTAGAGAAAGACATAAAAGGAAAGAAGGGAAAGAAAAAGTGAAATTATACGCAGATGATATGATACTTTATGTAGAAATATCCACAGAAAAACTTCTTAAAATAGTAAACCAATTCAGTAAGGTAGCCAGATACAAAATCAACATACAAAAGTCAGTAGTCTTATTCGCAAAAAAAAAAAAAAAAAAAAAAAGAAAAAATTTAAAAAAAAAAACCACTCCATTCAGCAGTATATGAATGGAGTTCCAAGAATTTTTAAATAGTTTCAAGAATTTTAAAAAGCACTTTTTTTTTCTTTGTATTACCTCTTTTCTATAAAAAGCCCTACCTCTATGTATTCTTCTGGTATGTTCTGACTCTAACTTTCAGCCCAGTTAAATGTTTTCCACATCAGCAGTAACTGTGTTTCAGTGAATTCCTTGCTTAGTTTGCTGTGAACTCCCTGGGGGACTGTAGTGGCCACTCCTAAAGTTTAGTTTAGTTTCTGCTTCTTCCTCCTTCTTCCTTCTTCCTTCCTTCCTCCCACTGCAAGGCCACAGGACAGAAGGGGCAAGGTAGCTACCTGGGGTCTGTTTCACAAGGGCACTCAGCCCCTTCATGAGATCTCTGCCCTCGTGACCCAGTCACCTCCTAGAAACCCACCTCATGAAAGCCCCAACTCCTAGAGCCTCTTTCAACACATGACTTGGGGAGGAAGAAAGAGGCTCAACTATTCAGATTATAGCAAGGCCTTCTCTTACTAAGGTAACAGTTGCTTAGAAATGCAGTTTTATTTTCAGGAACTTTAAGAAGAGGATCATGAAACAATATGGTCTGAAGGAGTATTGAGGGATTCAGCATTTAGCACCAAAATCCTTGTAGTGTTCCAAGTGGCAGGGAAGATGCCCAAACAGAAATCCCTTCAAGATCTCTGGACACTGCCAGATACTCTATTGGTTTATAGGAATATAGAAATGAATAGCACAGGCCTACTCATTACTGTAATCCTACAGAGAATTTGCAGAAGTGAAACAACTGAATAAGTAGAATGCAATGTGATATGAATGTTACAAGAGAATATAAGAAGGAACTACAACTCAAAATAAAGAAATCTATATGAAATTGTTGTGAGAATAAATCTTTGGATGGATTTTAACGAAATCAGACTGATAAGAAGAATAATCAAGCTAGGGTTTGAGTATGAACTGAGGGATAAAGAACATCTGGGTGGTATGGCAGGTAGTTTAGTGTTTTGATATTTATTTTCAGATCAAAGATTGAGTGTAGAGGATATGAGTTTGTAGAAACTGACTGGCTCCAAGCCCCAAGGAATCTTCAGTGCCAAGTTGAGAAGCTTGATATTATCTGTTGACAGCTGGGCAATCTGATCAGATTTGTGTTCTTGAAGACAAGCTTAGTAGCACTGTTGAGAGTGATTTGTAATGAGACTATGGGCTAACAAACTAAGTATGAATGTAGACAGCCTTTTAAGTGAGATAATGGTCTGATGAAATCAATAAAAGAGGAAAAACTTGAGGAGACAATGATTAATTGGATATTGGGTGTAATGCAAGAGTCAAAGTTATATTCAGTTTGCTACTTGGGGAAGTAGAACAGATGGCTATGGCCATTATGAGTAATGAAATTATAAGAGGAAGATCAGGATGAAGTGAAGAGAGATAAAACAGTTAATTTGAATTTTTAGAGCAGATGCATGCTTTGTTTTAGTTTTTTTGGTTATTTTACCAAATTGAATTAGTTACTGCTGGTATGATATTTGCTGTTTTATACTTGCATAGAATTTACATTGTTTCTATGAACAATATTTAAAGGAATTTAATAGTGACCTGTTCAATAAGGCAATTATCTCAGTAGCAATTTTTTATTGATATTATATGTAACTCAAGATTTACAAAAATCTAACACTAATTGAAAACTGGGTCTTCCCTGTAAATCATTAAGTATTCAAAACCTGAAACAGTTAATTTAAAGTAAGCAAAACAACAAAACCTCTGCAGCAGATTCTGCTGAAATGCTCTCTTAAAAATCTATATGACCTTAATCTTTACAAAAGCTAATTTATCTCAAAGTTATAAAATTCAAGCTATCTTAATTCTACAAAGAAAAGAGATGATCTTTGATTTTATGCCACCATCTCTTTAGAATCCCATATCTTTCCTTCAAACTTGGTCACATATCAAATGGTTTGACCCTGTTTTTTAGGAGACTCCTCCTATAAAAGAAGTCAAGTGAAAACATGGAAGAACAAATGCCTGTGTAAGTAGTAAAGTGTTTCATAGCTGTGCAAAGCTGTAGAGTTTTGGATTAGTCTGTGGACCTGGATCTGAAAGATGACCTTGATTTTGAATGAGGTCTAGCTCAAATCATTCTTTTTGCTTGGAGGGGACACAGAATGAGTCTCAGAGGCTAGAGCACGTGGGGGTGAATTGGAACAAGACTGGTTCCTTAATCTGAATATAAAGACCTTTTCCATTTTCTTTAGTGGACTAAGATTTGGAACAAGACTGGCTCGGAGATTTATAATACTAATCCTTAGTTCTACTTGGAGAGCCAGGTAGGAGCCCCTTCAGACTTGTACTTAGATTTGCTATTCAGTCCAGATTTCCTACCTTTCAATAGTGACCGGCATCAACCTTTGCACCTTTGCTCCAAAACCTGGAACTGGGAACAACTTTATTAAATACTTCTAGATATATTATAGCTGCTCTTTCTATTTCATGTCATACTATTTCATGACATACTTCTAGACTATCACCTTGGCCTACTTACAGAGTAAGGCCTCCAATGACTTGCTCATGTTTTTTCTTCAATGAGCCTAATATTTCTTCTATCTATTTCTGTATCATCCAGCTTATTCCAAGCCAAAGTAAGAGCAACACTCAACTATGCCTTAATTTATGCAGTTTTTGTGAGCATCTGTTTAGATTATTTCACGTGCTTGTCTCATGGATCCTTTAAACTTGCCAACTGCAACAAGTAGAGAGATTTTCCACAAGTATGAATTCTGTACAAACAAGTGGTCCATATTTTTCTCTTCCAGACATTATCCTACTATCATGCTCCCCAATAATGCACTAGCTGTTGAGTTCCTTGTTGGTAATGGTCATAAAGTGTGGTGGGAGTCCTACTCCTCCCAACATATGTTTATATGTTTAACTGGAAAAAGCCTGTAGAGAGTTGGAAATATGTAACTGTACTTTCAAAGAGAGGTATTCAGTCGGTGAAATTGAATTTTTTTAAGGATTTGATTACTTTGCTATAATTTAAAAAGGAATATTGCAGAGGAAACTTTTATAAGACAACTGTTAAGATTAGGATGATGAAAGGGCTAAAGAAAATAAAATCAGATTAGTAGTGAAAAGCAGAAGGAAATTAATTGAGAGAACATTCTAAGACTTTCAAATAGACAACATAAAAATAAGGAAGTAGATTTTATTCAAATTATTGCAATAGGGAGATAATTCCAGAAATGAAGATCAGAGTGGTATTACCTTAAACATTTTTAAGAAAGAGATAAGGTGATTTACAGGTGAAAGGTTTGTGTGTGGCCTTGAAGAAAATTAGATAGTAATAGAATTATAGTTAAGATCTCAGTGCCTTGAGATCAAGTAAGAAAAAAGTTTAAGAGTGGGTGCTTTAGATTAATTTAAATGAAAAAAGAAAAATCTTTTCTCCATCTAGAAAATCAGAGTGAGGTGGAATGACTAGTTTGGAAGGAATGGTGTGTACACAAGTTATATTGCATATGGTATGTCATATCAGTGATGTGAAAATAAAGACTTGTTTTCTTAATAAAAGTATGCATGCATAATTTGAAGGACAGGACACAGTAGTCAGTAAATATGCCAGAACCAAGGATTATGTTGCCATGTTTCTCAGGCAAGAAGAAAGTAGTAGGTAGAGAAGAAGCAATTTAAAATGCTATGATTACAAAATCTAAGTTTCACAATGATGTAGTCAAATTTTTATATGAATTGGAAATATATATGGAAATTCTCTATTAGCATGTTAAGATAGCAAATTTATGAGTAAAACAAATAAACACAAACAGTAGCCAGGTTTGTAGATTACACATTTTTAAAAAACCTCTTTTGAGATTAATTGATGTATTTCCTTTATGCAAAGTAGGATTTTGGCATCTCCTCCCATGTTGGGGAGGAGAATTGATGAAGCATGAAAATGCTGAACTCTGTGAGTTGGGAAAGAAGCTGAATAGCTTAGATAAAGATTCAGAGTATATAAGTTTGTGCCTCAATCACAAAAACCTCCCACCTATCTAAGGTAGCAATATTTAATATATCCCATCCTCACAGTTCATGGAACGCAAAGAGTTCAGAAGAGAAAAAGGCTGCAGGTAACGTGCCATGTAAACAGATGATGAAATGTCCCAACGGTTATAAACGATTAGTGACGAATTTTGGCAAACACTGTAATTGCAAACATCCCCAGGAAGACTCAGTCCTCAAAGTGAACTTTGAGAAATTACACATCCAGGGACAGACAATTCTATGAGTGAGTTTTGATCATGCAGGGTGCTACCTAAGTCTAAACAGGGATATTTATATTAGCACCATAGTTTCTCAATCTGAACAGAAATATAAGAGCACACAACTGATATTATAAAAGAACATTCTCAAAAAAATTTGAATTTCTTTCACACTTTAAGGATTTGCTAACTTTTTAGCTAAAAACGGTCAAGAATATGTTCATGGACGTGATCCTTTCTGAATTCATTTATAGTATCTCTTATATTCTGTGCATCCTACTTTGTATTATTTGTTTGTTTTTGCTGTTTTCACATGCTTGTCTGAGCAAGGCCAAACTTGATTATATCAGGGATTTTATAAATATTGATTGAAAATCAAGGAATGTTCCACTGGCAAGGGATGCAAAAAGAAAAATAAACAAATGGGATTATATTTAGTATGCACCGAAAAAGAAACCACCATCCAAACAGGAACATGTCCTACTCAATGGGAGAAGACATTTCTCCCATTGAAATATATACACATTATATATATATATATATATATATATATATATATATATCAAAATATACAAAGAACTCATAAAACTCAAACAGGAACATGTCCTATTCAATGGGAGAAGACATTTCTCCCATTGAAATATATACATATTATATAAATATATCCTAAAATATACAAAGAACTCATAAAACTCAACTCAATAAAAACTGGACAGAGGCTCTGAAGAGATACACTTCCATAGTAGACATACAGATGGTCAAGAGACACAAGAAAAGATGTTTAGTATCTCTTCCTAGGGCAGTGTAAATCAAAATAATGATGAGATATCAGCACATATTTGTGAAATGGCTACTATCCAAAAGACAAAATAACAAGTGTTGGGTAGGGTTGGAGGGAAAGGTACCCTTGAACACTGGGAATGTAAACCAGTGCAGCCATTTTGGAAAACTGTATGAAAATTGAGCAAAATATTAAAAACTGAAATTTTATACAATCCCATATCCACTTCTGATCATTTACCAAAAAAATACAGAAGCATTCAAAAAATATATACATCCCCATATTCATCACAGAATTATCCACAATTGCCAAGAGCAGGAAGTGACCTAAGGTGATGAAGCAATTGATCCTGTAAAGTTCTTAAGGCTCATATCAAAGTCTAATTTCACTAATCTAAATAAAGAAAAGCCCAGGAGAAAGACAGTCTGGAGATATAACTGTCTTCAAAAAATAGGGGAAATTTTCTGAAGCATGAGACCTGGTTCAGGCAATCCAGTTAGGAAATAATTAAACCATAATGCAATGCTAGCTATAACTTGAAGTTTGTGATTTTTTTATTCATTGTAAAGGTATAGTGGACTTTCTTATGCATATATTATTTTATATCATGATATCATGCTTGTGCAAACATGAAAAGGAAAACTGAGGCAAATTGAATTGGTTAGAATATTTTCTGTAACTTATCCATCATTTAAATGTCTATACAATTTTGGAGCTACATTTTCACTCCTCCATTAATTTCTGAGTACAATTCTTTGGAATAACTTGCAAGTCAGAGCCATTTGTTTGTTTGTTTGTTTGGTTGTTTGTTTGTTTGTTTGTTTTTCACACAATATCATTAAATAATTTGGTAATGGAATTTTCTTTTACCATTCCAAGTTTTGGTGCTATTGCTTTCTTAACATAACAGAAGGTGTCAAAGTGAGACATATAATTCTTCCTTGAGTGGTTCTAAATACTTTGTAGATTGAAATGCTGAGATAATTTGTAGACTGAAATCATTGTCTAATCAGGAAAAACACCCACGTTCACACATATGCCCACAACTGAGCCATGACCAGAGATTAGCAGGTCATGATTATAAACACCCACAAGATAAAGCACATCCCAGTTTCACAGAAATTAAATTGTTCTTAAAAAGTCACTTCAGACTCTATGAATTAGGGTAACTTGGTATAAGGGCTACTGAGCTGACCATGAGTGACAAATGTCTTGACTTCAACATCCCATGTGGGCAAAACTGGCATTATCACACCCCCCTCAGAGTGGAGAAATACACACACAGTTTCATATACAGTAAAGAGTGGACTGATGAGAATGCAAGCCTCCTGGTTTCTGAATAACTGGTGCATTACTCTGTCATTGTACAAACATCCTTGAAAAGAATATAAAATGAACATATACGTAACTGTTCATTGGATATAAACACGGAAGAGAAGGCTATCTGACTTACTGCACATATTTAATAACAAGGAAAGGTATGATATGAAATCATAGAACTGTGTAATACAAGGTATATGAGACTAATTAAACTTGATATGACTGTTTAGTTATATATATGCATTAAATAATAAGTAAAACATGTTAAATACATCCATTTTGATTGTTCTATAGGTATAACTTTTGAAATATGCAGCTCCTGCATGTATGTCCTATTACTAACAATGAAGGATATGTGTGGGTTATCATATATGTACAAAGTATAACTTCTCTCAGTGTCTCCCTTCTTTCATCTTCCTTTCATTAATACTCTTTTTGCTTTGATTCCTCTGAGTTTACTTATTTCTTGTTAATTTTGCTCTATGTTCCCTGTTTCTAGCTTGGTGAATGACTCTTTAGTCATTATGCCATTCTACTAATTAAAATCAGAGCTAACAACTTTGCTGACTTTTAAATTAGATGACAATTTAACTTGTGAGCCTTCTCTAAGGGTTGTGTCTAATGTAATCCCAATATAATGACTTCCTGTTTGCTTTTTAACTATCTGTTTAAATTGGATTTTAACACACATATTTGTATCTCTATTTACTTCATCCTTGTTTTATTAACACTATCATTCATCAGACTTTGAAATTTCTCTTGAAATATAACAAAATTCATGAAAACACCTTGCAAATATATTTAAATATACAACTGTTCAAGGTACAGACATAAATCTCTTGGTATTCACCATTTATTCCCAAGAAATGCAATATTATAAGGAAGCAGAGAAAATTAAGTTGCTTAGTGAGGAAGAAAATTAAAATAATAAGAATGGACTTTAACTTTAAAAATCAAACGCCAGCATTCTCTTTTTTTGTTGTTAAAGTCATTGATCTACCCATTATACTGCTCTCCTCCCAAGAAGTTGAGAGAAAAAAGAACATTCGTGTGGCTATTTGGAAGATTAGTAAAGCATGGCTTGTTATTTGTAATCAGGGTCTTCTTGCTTCCCAGATCTAATTCAATAGTTTGAACAATTCTGGGGCCATGAGTGATGCTAACAGAATATTTAATAAAGAAGGTCATATTCAGAAAGCACTATTTTTTTCTTGCTCCTGACAACATAAATAGGATTATCCTTAGCAATTAAATACATGCACTAAAGGACAAGAATTCCTTTAACAAGAAAGTTAAAGATAGTTAGTGATAGCTAAAGTCTGTGACAGTGACATGTGTGATTTTTCTCTTGACTCCAATTTGTTCCAGTGTTTTCACCAAGAAAGGATATCTAAATTTATGTGTTAAAAAAGAAGCATTAGCAAAATGTACAAACAATAGATCATAAAATTGAGACCTAATATTACATATCACTAGTATGTAGGAAAAGTAAACATAATGAAAATGAGCAATTTTTATAGGGTGATATTCAGATTATATGATTTTAATATTTTTCCTAATAAGATTTGAAATAAATGCAATGACTGAGCAAAAGATAAATTAAAAGTCTGACTTACAGACAAACTTATGAAAAATTACCACTCTGAATCAAGCTTTCTAAAAATTTATCATTTCTAGTCTCAAGAATATGCAAAATCCATAGATTTTAATGAAAAAAGAACTTCATGAAACCATATCAGGACACTACCTTTATAACACAAATACAAAAGTAAATTTTGGCTTGCTAAGAAAAGCAGTAGTCAGGGTAATTAGATTTTTTTCTAACTCTAGGATACATTTCATCTTGAAATCTTCTTTCTGAATTAGTATTGGAACTTCTGCTGAATATAAATTATCCTGCTAGTCTTTTTTACAGTGTATCAATTTATTTTCTTTGCAGCTGACTCTATCTGAACCCAAACCTGTGAGAACTGGTAATGATTTCAAAGATGTTTCTCAAGAAAGCTTTGTTAAAAACTGGCATGTCTTTTTTAGAATACTTCAACATTTCTGATGAAAAAATAACAATACAAAAGACAAACTGGTGTTTTTTGGTTTTACTTATCTAATCAGTTAAAAATTAAATATTACATGTGAACAGAACAGCCTCTATATTTTTTACCTTTTCGGTAAGTATCTTAATTTGATAATCTTATCAGTCTTGCTTAGCTCTTTTAACACTCCTCTTAGAATAGACTGTGAAGACATCAAAAGAGGCAAGCATAAAAAACTCATCATTATATATGTAAAATTAAAATGCACAGCTCAATCTCAGCTCTGATTTTTAACCTTTATTAGCTATATCCAAATATTTGTCACCTTGATATTTATTAAATATAATTAAAATTACCTTGAAAGAATTTTATAGATTTTTTTATAGTTTATATTTATACATTATAGATTTACTTATGTATTATAGGGTAAATTATGTTACCCTAAAGCTTCAAGTTTGGTATTTGAAGTGGTGAGTTGATTTATTAAAAGCAACTTCTAATCAATTCAAATGTTTTGTCACCTAGTGACTAAAGAAGATCATTCCACACTAGTGAGAAGACTAGGGACACTCACCTATTAACCTGAAATCTCAACTAACTAGCATCCCTGCCACCATTCCTTGATAATGAGCACTTTGCTGGTCATGCATTTTACTCTCAATAACTTCCTACCAATGTCCTGCCCAGTCCCAACAGAAATACTGGAAAAAATGCAGAGTTAGAGACACAGCCAACCCTAAGAAGAAATTGGGATGAGCTGCAAGAAGTTCCCTAGCCAAAGTCAACCAATTTGAACTTCACCCTCAGAAGCTGGGTAATCTTAGGCAAATTATACATTCTCTTTAAGAATGCATTTCCTTGACTGCCAAACTAACGCAATACTAATAGCCAGTTCATATGTCATTATTCTGAAGTTCAAGTGAGAAAGATAATTCATCTTTACAAATAAAGGACTAAATAAATAGCATTTAGTGTTAATGTTGTTTTCCTCCTTGAATCTTAGCATGTTCAACTAGCATCCTCATTTGCATATTATATATCACTTATATACATGTTTCACTTACTTCAATAGACTCCCAGACAGTGAACTGTTGAATAGGACAGGAAACAATCCTTTTTAGCTCATAAAGATTGTACGTCCCTGTATCTATAATAAGAAGAAAATAGAGATTTTAGAGAGAAAAACAGAGCATAGATCTTTACTAAGTAGAAAGGGAAATGTCTGCCTCCTTCTGAATCTCAGCCTTCAGGTCTCTGAAGACTCCAAAGAATGCTTCTGAGAGACAACACTAAACACATTCTCTTCCATGTGGAGGGAGTCAGGAAATCAGGAAGGAACTGAAATGGATGTTAACTATACACCAGGTTATTTACCCAGTCTAGTATTCTCTGTGCCATTTTTCTATGACTTCTCTCCTTAGAAAAAACATTATCCGAATATTCTAGAACAAGGTTATATCATGTCATGGATAACCAGGTAAACTAGTGAGAAATCCCCAACATGAAGAGAAACATAGGAGGTGAGTTGTAAACACCATGTAAGCAGCCTTCCTGAGTGAAGACATTGTCCATTGCCAAATATAAGAGTTGGGGGCAGGTAATATACACAACAAAAAAAAAGGAAATGACCTGTTGATTCAAAAAATTAACCACATAAAAAGCATTTTGCAATAAATGCAATATGGTATATATACACAGGGTTTGTCATAAAGTGAAAGGATATTATTTCAACACTACAAGACCCAAGAGAGGAATAATTTGTAAAGGTGTTCAGTATCTTGGAGGCAATCCCAAGGAGTGCTCTGATCAAATTGGTCCTCCAGAAGAAACCTAAACTTTGAGCTTTATGGAACTCCTGTTATCTGTAAAGGATCTAATTCATTGACTTTTCTCAGATCCTGAAGAATCAGTGGCTTTTAACTTCCTGAGAAGGGAGTTTTTTTAATGGAGGCACATTAGATATAAACAGTACTTGGTAAGCCAAAAAAGACACCAATTGCAGTAATAATCAAAAGCATTGTTGAGTATTTTATCATATTTATTATTAGTAAAGGATTTTCACATTAACATATTAAATGAAGATTTGCTTAAAATATAAAATATTTTGAGGTTTTAATTCTAAGCTCTATTTTAATGATCTGTTAGCAGTTGAACTGTGCGTCTCTTAATTTATAAAAATATATACCTTTTTCCTATCAGAAGAGGGTATGACAATGCTTGAATGAGGGTTTTTGGTTATAGATGCCATTTAAGGTATTTTTACTTTATTCTCCTTTCACTTAAGTGAATAAAAAACATTGAAGGACAGGATAAAATTTCTCCTTCAAAAAAGCAAAGGGACTGTTATGCTTACACACACAAAAAAAATACTGAATTATTGGAAATTTGTGCTCTGAGAAATGATCAAAAATTTATAAATAGTAAAATATGATCAAAGAGCTTAAAATCATTAAAATCTTAAGAAGGAAAAAAATACATGATAATGATCCACAAAAGAAAGAAATATCCTTAGGGGGAATAAACTCATTTCAATGTAACAGAAAGAAAAGTTTGGGGAAAAAAATTGTGCTGACAAATTTCTGGATGAAGATGCTCATCAGGAGAAAGGTTTAAGGATCAAGGATTTTGAGTTGGTAAAACAGAGTTTGCTGGCCCTAAGACTAGTCAGAGAGAAACCATGAATATAAAAACCAAGTTATCCTAGGAAAGATATTATATATCTGACTCTGTTCAAAAGTGTTACCAAATACAACCTTTGAGATGAATCACTGGCCGTAAGTCTCTCTTCCCCAATACACATATGCACACACATACACACACACACACACACACACACACAAATACATCTCAACATTATCCTTTGAGTAAAGAGTCAAACTCATCAAACATTAGAAGCAATCAGAAAGAGTGCAGAAATATTTTACATGAAAGCAAAATAAGCTTAACAACAAATACAATAGAAATTGTTCAAAGAAACTATAAAAATGGATGAAGTGTAGTTTTAGAAAAGTAAAAGCAGCATTTCTATTATGAGAGAGAACTCAAAATAAGGATGCAATCACTCCCAAAAAAATGGGAATTAAAAATTCGCAGGCAGAGCTCAACACAAATTTGAAAAAAATAATAAAAGACATATAGAGATGAAAGACATATGAGAATAACATGTATAAATAAATATTATGAAAACAAAAAAATGGGAATTAGACTTGAACATTCAAACAAAATGAAATGCAAAAGCAAAAAATATGTGAAAATAATCATAGGAAATTTCCTAGTAAGTTAGAAAATAAAGAGTAAACATAAACAAAATTCAGGATCACTAGAAGACAAACTGAACACAAATGAAAAAAGAAAAAGAAATGTTCCAAGTCATCGCAGACTCAGACCCCTATACCTACTAGCAGTAATGGGAATATGTAATCCAAAGGCAAGAAGTAGAGAACACTGATATCTCCGATCAAATTATAACTTTTATACAAGTATATTTAAAAATTTCAAGAAAGACACAACCCAGCGACTCACAGAAAGAAATGTTCTGCTATGATGCTGTGCACCTGAAGTCTATATAAAGTGTTAAAAAAAATGGAATGACCAGAAATGCCAGGCAGGCTGAAAGAGAGAGACACAAAGCTTGAGCCCTGATGAGGGCTTGCTGCCATGAAGCTGGTGCTCAAGTCACCAATGTGAAGGCAGAGTTTTTGCCTCCTCTCTAAAATATGTCAGGTAGAATTCTCTTTTGAAAGGTGACATTTGGGAGCTCACTATGAGATGATATTGGAGAACTGGCAGACCAGAGAACTCCAGACTTGCATTCCCCTATGGAAACATCAAACTAAAATAACTTTGTGGGAACTCTAAGAATCAGTTAGAAAGCCAAATCAACCAAGTAAACAACCCATCCAAAAAACAAAAACCACATGAAGACAAACAAAATGTGATATGTAGATACAATGAAATACTACTCAGCTACTTCAAAAAACAGATGAAATCATGTTATTTCCAACAACATGGACAGACCTTGAGAATTTGACACTAAGTGAAAAAAGTTCAGGGAAGAAAGGCAAATACTATACAATTTCACTCATGAGGAAATGAACTAAATTCTGACCAAAGAACAGTGGCTACCTGTGGGAAAGGGTAAAGGGCAGGGAGAAAAGCAGATGAAAGGGGGCAGTTAAAGGTGGATGGAAAGTAGACTTTTCAGTGGTGACCATAATGCGTTATCTACAGGTGTCTAAAACATAAAGTCACATACCTGAGACTGGATAAAATTGTGAGGATGAAATAGTTATGACCAGAAAAGAAGGGGGTGGGGTAGAGAAATCAGGCGAAGAAGGTCAGTTGCATGGTGGTACATCAAAGTTAGACTTTTGGTGAGGATCATCTTGCAGCATATATGGATGTCAAGCTATGATGCTGTGCACCTGAAGTCTATATAAAAAAAGTGCTATAAACCAAGGTTTATGACAAGTTTACTTTAATAAAAAAAAAAGGAAAGAAAAGAAAAAACCACAGTACTAATGGTAAGACAACTCCTGATACTTGCATTTGTACATGCACCACCCACACCCCCAGCCCAGTTCTTAGAAGGAAGCAGCCGATGTTCTGACTTGTTTTGAAGCCATCACCCCAACATGGGCAGTATTAAAATTTAGGCATTGCTGCTATTAGCTGTGTCTGAAAAACACAGAGGTAAAAGATGGCCTAAACCAGATAAGGGTACTCTCTACTTTTACTTTATTGCAAATCCTGGTTAGGGAAGAAATAAATGGTTCACCAGTATGGTGTGTGAGAGGAAATTGGAGCCTACGGTTTTGAATAAGCAAAAAAAAAAAGGGGGGAGGAGGTAAAAAGAAAAGTGCAGAGACTGAGAGAAACACAGAATTTTGGGAAGAGAGAGGCACAAGAATGGCAGGCCAGTAAAGAGTAACCTGAATGGCCAAACAGGGCAGAAGACCCCTGGAAGAGTGAACTGGTGGTGGCAAGGAGCCATGGTGGGAGAGTGACCAGCAGAAAAGTAGCTGGTATGATGAGTGTGGCGCTGCAGCAAGATGTCATGGAAAGCTGGTACCTGGAGATAGCCAGGGATTTGGAAAGCTGATTTTTGCATCAGCATTTGTTGAAAAATTTTGAAGAGCCTTGGAGGAGAGATACTTGGAATACTGAAGAGAGAAGAAGCAAAGAGAAGATGACGGAGAAATATGACTTTGCAGAGTGCCTGCCACAAGTTTGGAATGCCAAAGGGGCACCATCATGGACATGTGTCTTTGGGACCTTTGGAACTAAAAATGGTGACTGGGAGCACCATCATGGACATGTGTCATTGGGACCTTTGGAACTAAAAATGGTGACTGGGATAAGCTAACTTGCCACTTGCAGCTTTAAGGACTTTTTGTTTTCCCTGTTTATTTTCCTTGTAAATAAAATCCTGATGATAAATAGCATTTGACTGGCAACTGCTATGCACCTGTAGTAAGAACCTGAAATAATCTGGGTGGCAGAAACTGCATTTTAAAAGTACCACTTTTTTTCTTTTGACTTGTTGGTTTGAGGCTTCTGCCCTATTTTGACCCAATTTCAGTTTCAGGACTTTCTAAGGGCTGGTTTCTCTCTCATGTGATGTATCCAATAAAGAAAAAGTAGTAGAGTTTATAGTAAGTGAGAAACCACTGAAAGTACCACATTAAAAGCCACAGGGGAACTTCAGAGAGTGGGACCTGGGTTAAGTTTGCTTGCAAAGGAAATATTGACTATCCCTGAGATAAAGCAGAGGTGAGAAAAAGAAATTAAACTTAACTTAAAAGCAGGTATGTATTGGGGAGAATTGGGGAAACATACACAAGGAGATGCATGATCAGAAAAATACTGAAAGACTTTAAGGTTTACACTATACATTTTAGTAAAGATCTCCCCCTAAGCCGAGCCAGTCTGCAAAGACTGGAGTGATGGCTGATGATGTTTGCTTAATTTTTCTTTCTTAACGTCCAATTGTCAAAAAAAAAATTACAAGGTGTACAAAGAAACAGGGAAACATGGCCCAGTTAAAGGAAAGAAACTCAGTCTACAAAAAATTGACCCTAAAGAAACACAGCGTCCAGGTTAGCTAAACAGAGACTTAAGAATAAACTGTCTAAAGTATGCTTAAAAAAAGGGGGGGAAACTTAAGCAAAGAATGAAGGGATGCTTCATGAGAGAGAGCCAGACCTCCTCTATCCTTCCAGTTCCCTATGGCTGAAAAATAACAAAATCAACACAAGAAAGATTAGCAAGAGAAAATATGCACTTTAATTATGTGAGGACAGGGGCCTATAGGATATGAACTTGACACCTGGATCTTCCAGTAAGATATATAGTTTTTAGGAAGAGACAATAAAATTGGGTAGAAAACATAAGATTAAAGGAATCTTTGAAATTCATTAGGAAGAATTTGGCAGAATTATCTATCTATACATCAAAAACAGATCTTTCATATCCTAACTTGAGGTAAATGTATGCCTCTCACCTCCAGGAATACCACAAGAAAGATTTCATTTTTAGGCAGATAGATCTTGATATAGAACATCACTCTTGGATCTTTTGTCTCTCATTTTCCTTTGATTCAAAGTAATAGCACCTCTTTGGCATAAGCTGGGGCAGCCTAGGCTTGGTTCCAAGACAGGAAATAATATAATGATCAAGATTCGAATGTCAGAAAAGAGATACTAATAATTTTTTAAGAACAGACATTCTGGGCTAAAGAAAAAATTGCTATAACTGAGCAATTATAGTAATGGGTTTAAACATGCAAAAGAAAGAATCCAAGAACTTGAAGATAAAATATATTATAACCATCATACCTTGGACTATTATTTGAACTTAAAAATGAAGGAAATTTTGATACATGCTGCAACATGATGAAACCTTGAGAACATTATGCAAAATGAAATAAGCCAGTTGTAAAAGGACAAATACTATTTCATTGCACCCATATGAGGCCCCTGGAACTGCTAAATTCAGAGAGAAAAAGTAGAGTTGTGGCCACAGGAGGATGAGGGGATGCAGGGGAGAAGGAAATGGGGCTTTTTTGCCAAGTGGATGCAATTTTGCAAAGTTACGGAGGTTGATGGTGGGTTTGTTTTCATGACAATGTGAATGTAGTGCTGACAGGCTGCACACTTTGTGTTATATGTATTTTATCATAACTTAAAATGAGTTATCAAGCCACAAAAAAATGGGCAAAACTTTGGATGCATAATAAGTGAAAAAAGTCAGCTATATCCTCTATTGTTCCAGTTATGTGTCATTCTGGATAAAGAAAATCTCTAGAGATGATTGGAAAAAAAGTGATTGTCAAGAGATAGTTTACATATTTCACCACCACACAAGAGAGAGACAGATCCTACAGCATCCACATAATGCTGGATAATGCACACCAAGTCCTGCCATGTGTGGAAGCTTCCCTAGGAAGGGGCCATGTCTCCAAGCCATCATTAAGCCATTAAGACAGCTGTCACTCAGTGCACCCTTAAGTCTGTCCTGCCTTTTTTCTTCGGTTAGTCAGTTACAGGTAATTTCCCATGTGATCAAAACTATGCACTAAGAAAGATTCCATAGGCAGAGGAAGCAGATGTGCTGAAAGTCTGAGCTACCAATCAGAGCAGCTACTCTTTCTCACTGGCACTGCCAATCCCAGTCTTACAAACCGAGTCCATTGTACAGGAGAATGCTGCTGTGTGATCCAATTTCATGCTGAGGAGACTAGATAGCACCCGGTTCATAATGGGCAATCGGGGTCACAGTAGCAAACCAAGCGTTTATTTTACATGAACAAGGTCAGTTGTCAGAAGGAAATGGGGCACCCAAGTTGTCCCTAAGAGCTGGGTTCTCATGCTGACCCAGAGGCTGCTGAAAAGCAGCTACAGACACTAGCAACTCTGGCAGCTGAGGCCACACCTTCAGAGTAGTGGAGTTGCAGCCTGTGTCTCATGCAGACGCATGTCCACTTCTGAGACTGTAAAACTAGCATCCTTTGGGATACACAGAAAAGAAGCTAGGGTTGTAAAACAAACAAAATATACATACATCTAAAAAGGCCCATCAGCTATCAACCTGTTTTTTAGTAGGGAATGAGTCAAAGGACATTAAATTATTCCTATTTTGAAAGGGCATCTACAGACTATTAGACCTTGTGAAACTTCCTAATTGTGATGTGGACCTGGGTTTTCACTCAACTTCTTGCTCACATCTTACTAAAGCATCTGAGAGATTTGCTCTTTCCTGCTTACCAGTTCCAGATGACATAATATTATAAATAATGAACCAGCATGGTGTCCTGTCAAATATCGAGATGATAAAGACAGCACTTAGCTATATTAAGAAGGCAAGCCAGAGAACTGACTGGCTTTAGGCAAGACAATTAAGGAAGCCCTGTCTCAGCCACATGAAGGCAAATACTTCTGAGGGATTTGTTATTGATGTTTAAATGATAGCAATGAGATAAAGACAAAAGCCTTTAGGGATGAACCCAACAGGTGTCAGGATCAATGCTGATCAACTCCAGTAATAATATCACAACTGGAACCAAAAACACTGGCATATCATCTGATGAAGTCATTCTAAGATATATTCATTCTCCATGATGCATAGTTTATGCCCAGGCCAAAGAGACAAGATTAATGGATATGTGATGGGAAAGAGCAGTCCTACACAATCTCATCAGCCACCCACCAACTCCTTCTCTATATTTATTTAACTGGAGTGGAGACAATTCTAGGAGTCTCTACTTAGCAACTCATGCTGAAATCGTTCTTCACTCTGCAAAGAAGGGAAGAAATGTAAATACTTTTCTTGATAGTATATCTCTTCCACTAAACATTTGGACCTGATAGATGAAAAGAGACCCAGAGAACAGACCCTCTGCAAACACAGGAAGAATAAATCAGAAATATTTAACATTGAAAATGTGGGTGAGAAGGAGTGGGGGTCAGGGGGTAAAGCAAAGTCACAAAGCTGAAAGTGAAACTTCACTGAATGTGCTTCTCATAGTTTTAAAATCTGTTTAACCAATATGCTCTACCTTTTTCAAATCAGAATTAAATACAAAGAAAAAAGAAATAAACTCTAAAACTGGATACAGACAGGAAACTTAACCTAACTGTACATCAAAATAGGACTATAAGAAGAGAACATAATTTAAATCATGTGACTTATTGTAGAACGTGGAAGCAGGTTGAGAGATAGAGCTTCAGATAAGAGGAATACCTCCTATCTCTCTGAGCCCCTCGGGCACACTAGAGGGTGGGTGATAGCACATCCCTCACCTGTAACCCAGCTTCCTAACCTCTTCGGAATGTTCCAAGAGATATATGACCTATTAGTGATGACTGTTGCCCCCAAAGGTAAATTATCCTGTTATCACACATCCCCACATCCTGCTGGCTGCATATCACCTATGTTTTGCAACTTCTCATTACATCATTGTAACATTTCCTTGCTGGGGTATAATAAGTGGCATCTTGACTTTGTTAAAGTTGGATCTGGACATGCTTCCCAGGATCCCCATTCTGTGGGCTAGCCTCACAGATCACTATAAATCTCTTGTGCTCAATCTCTTCTTCATGCCACACAAGTCTCCTAACAACTTATGGTCAAATACGCTAAAGCATTCTAAGGGCAAATGGATTACATGCAAATTGAAAATGTCTGAAACTTAATTTGGTGGTGATGTTATTGGTGCTATTCTGAAATTACTGCATGGGTCTAGTAGGAGAAAACAAAGATGCAAATATGTATAATATTAATATGAAATATTAATATTCTATAAAATGATTATATGTATAAATAGCATATTTTCTATACAACTATGAAGTCAAAGAACGTGTCTCATTTCACTGTAGAATTGATACAGATTATTTTAAATCAGGTTTCTCAACTCTTTTCACAAAGATGGCATTGGAAATAAAGGAAAAAGCCATGCCCTTTCCAAATCTGAAGTCAAACCTTTAAAGGCCAAGAAAGTAGTGCTGAAAGGCACCCACAGTCACAGATAAAGAAGAGCCTCAGGTCACCCATGTTCCAGAGACCCAAGATACTGCAACTTTGGACACTCCCCAAATGCCTTTGGGAAAGTACCCCCAGGACAAACAAGATTGACCACTGTGCCGTCATCAAGTTCCCTCTCACCACCATGAGGAACAAAGAACAACACACATGTGTTCATGGTGGATGTCAACTAGCACCAGATCCACCAGTATGGAGACACTCTCTCTACAACAGACTGCCCTTGTGGCATTGATGTGGCTAAGGTCAACATTCTGATCAGACCTGATGGAGAGAAGAAGGTATGTGTTTGACTGGCTTTTGACTTTGATGCTTCAGAGGTTGCCAACAAATTTGGAATCCTCTAAACTGAGTCTAAATATAATTTTTCACTGTAAAAAGCAACTTTCTTCTATAAAAAGAAAGACAACTTGAAAATGGAATAGATTAAGCCAAACCCTGTGTTGCTAAATTTGAGCTGATCAAGAGCAATGGCAATAATAATAATATATTATGTAATAAAACAACAAATTCCTAGTTCTATTTGTTAAAAAGACACAGAAACAATGTTGCTTCAACAGCAGAGGCATAAGTGAGACCCCCATTTGTTTCTAAATACCATTAGAAGGAACCACTGTTCCTTAGGATACTGGCTAGGCCAAGAAAACCATATCAGGGTTCATAAATTTAGCAGTATTATATATTTTGATTTTAAGATGATATCAAATTTATTAGGATAAATAGATTTGGACTTGAAGAGCCTTCCCACATTATCCAACGGTGATCAACATTCACTCCTTTCCTACATCTCTTTTCTCTATCACAAGGATTGAAACCTTAGGAATTGCATTACTGAATTCCCTTGGTGCCAGAGTTCTAACAATAATGAAGTCGTTTCCCAGGAGATTGACTAGACAGAAGATAATTAAGGTTCTTCCTAAAGAGATTGAAGTCCCAGGAGATTGACTGGATTCATTTTGGAAATTAGAAGAGAGACAACAGGCCATTTTATCTCAAACAGCAGTTGAAGCATGGATGTTGACCAAAGTAAACTTTCAGTAGAATTCTGACCTGTGGGTCTTCGGGTACAGGATTCCAAGGTGTCTCTGCGGGTGGAGAACCACTAACAATTTCCTGAGCTCAGGGTTGCACCAAAGTTGGACATGAAAACCTAGCTGTGCCCAGGCCCTTCCCATCATCTCCAAACCTCCCAATAAATTTGGATAAGTATCACTTCCCTTTATTAAATCCCTTTCTGCTTGAAAAATCTAGAGTAGCTATATGTTATTACACTGAACCCAAAACGATATAAATTACTATTATTTTTAATTATTCTTTGGAGAATACATTAAAATATCCCTAAGTAAGCAATGTAATTGGGACTTCTGGAAACTCTGATCTGATCTACCCTTGCAAGTACATTATAATGAGCTCATTTACACTAATGGAAGGATCATAGTTTATATTCATGTAAACATCAGCCTTTGTGATTAAAAGTGCCCATTAAAATTTTTCAAAAATCATACTCAGAATGTAGTTATAAAAATATTTCATGGTCTGGGAACATCAAATTTCAGGCATTTTGTCTTGTAAACATCACCACTATAAGCGTAAATGACTCCATTCTCCTCCAGCTGTGGTTAGTGCAGAATAACCCACTACATGATTACTACAACTACCTCCACCACCATCACCATAGACTCCTGACTCTAATCTCTACGAGCTGCTTGTACAGGGCTCAGCAGCACTTTGTTTTAAGTCTGTAATTGCACATGCTCTACACACACTCCCTCTGCTGATCCTTGAAGGATTACTACTTACCCATCTTTTTTAACAATAGTACATAAGACATTGCACAATATTAAATTTCCATAAATATGTTTTACTCATCGATTTTATGATTTAATGTGTCCTCTATCTAGAATTGCTTTTTTCCCCTTCTTCTGCTGACTGACTCCTAGTTGTACTCCACAACTCAGTCTGGAGAGCAAGTTCTTAGGGTTGGTTCATCCTCAGCTTCCAGTGATTGACACTGCTGATCACAACAGTGTCCCTTCCCTCCTAATTTCCCATCTTTGCCTCTGGGAAACAACGTAGCTTACAGTTTCCCTCTGAAGCTCCTGGTGTCCTTCAGGTAAACGTACAATCATGGCAGCCAAGAACACTACCCGTTTCACTATAGAGAAAAATCTGTTTCCTTAAAATGGCCTAAAATTTGCTTGAAAACATTCAGTCAGTAGAGCAGAGTAGATAAAGGAGAAAGTGAAACAAATGATAATTTGATAATTTCTAGAAGTGAGTAGTGAGTCGACTGTTTCTCATCGACTTGCTTCCTCATGCCACACTATCTTGATCTGAGAAGAAAGGAATTACTTTCTTAGGATCTGTTCACTTCTCTTACTGTTCTGACCTTAGAGCATGTAAAACTTCCACCTCAAGCCATAGATTCACACTTTGATTCCTCTCCAAGAAAACCAGGCCATTGATAAAACAAGCAGTTTTCCAAAGTCATGTTCTGTAATTTGTTCTAGTGCAGTGAGAGCAATTTTCCAAAATTAGAAAAATCATAGCTGACATTCTGCTCTTCTTTCTAGGAAAATGGTTAGTGATTGGATTAATTTTCTTTTTCTGCATCTTCATTCTGATTTAAGTGAGGGCAGTTCTTAATTATGAAGATAATGCCAGACCAACAAGTCAACTTGCCTTAACATGGTGAATAATAATTTGTTGGGAAAATTTGAAATAATTTGCTTCCTATGATTTCACATCAAATAAACCTTTACCCACCAGGTGTTTTAAATAATGAAAAATAAAATAAAAGTGGATAATGAATACAAATGAGCTCATTTTACTATTTTTTGCATTGGTTGAATTTTCTTTCATTGGAAACAAATAGAATTTGATGCAAATAATTCTATGCATTTTTAAACTGGTCACCCTAAGTCCATGCAATTTGTTCTCTGAATTGTCAGAGGACTGCTTCCTAATCCAGTCTCTGCTGTGTGACAGCTGGCCTGACCCTGATGCTTGCCTGAGACACAGATGCTGATGAAAAAGGTAGACATGGTGTTAAGACACAGTACTGATTCCTGGTCTCTTTGTATTGGAGCTGATAATGGCTGGGGGATCCAGTAGCAAGGGCACCATCTTTGTTGGTCCTTGTACAAGCATTTGCTTTAAAGATGGTAGCGCTAGTGATTGAATCCTGGTACCTTATATGACCAGTCAAATAGCTTTTGTTTGAGTTTTGTTTTCTGTTCTATTATAATCACTCCAAAAAACACCCATGTCTCCTTTAGGATACAGGAAATGATGGTGGCTGTGATATGATTATTAAATAGACAGGTGCTCAAATACTTTCAAAATAAGACTGTCATTTCCTCTCTGAATGTTATCTGCTTTCTTTGAACCCAAACTATACTCATCAGATTTGTGTTCCTCCCATAAGTTACACTATTGTTGGTATCTATACTTTTTTAAATGTTCATCTTTTCCACTAAAATTACACATAACCCTGTCCCAGCCACTATATGTGTTATTTAAAAACTCCACTAAGCAATATTTAAAGGAGAGTAACATGTTTATGTTTGAGTGCATTATAATGCAAACAACTTACTCAAGATAATATGTGTTTAAACAGTATTTACTTGTACTTTATTACAAATCATCTGAAAAGCCAATAGGGAAGATCTGGGATAATTACTATAAATTGCATTTGGTGAGCCAGGTTTTTGCTAGGCATAAACTAATCACTCACTGAGAGTTTGTACCTTTGGAAGGATCACTAACTTATTCAAGCCACTGAGGTACTATTTACTGTTTTTATTACTCCCCAGACCCTAAAGCTAAAAAGATAGTATAAAGTCAACAAAGATTTTCTTTCCTATATATCTGGAATAAATGATTTTATCTTTGATTCTTTGATATTACCTTTGGACAAACACAGAATCCAAGTTCAGTAATTCTTAGATTTGGGATTTTTTTCTTTCTTTTTTTTTCTGATATAACATTGGTTTACAATCCTGTCATGATTTAGAGGCATAGGACTCCCCCCTTCAGATGTTGTTACACTGCACCCACCACCAAAGCACCCATGGTCCTCTGACATAGTCCAATGTGCTCCCTCCCCAAATTTTTCTCTTCCTTCTTCTAGCTGACTCATTTCTACAGTCAGATTTCTAGGACTTTTTATTGATTGGTTATTGGTTGGTTTTAACTTACCTGTTTTGTGTCTCTGCATTCCACATACAAAAACACTATGTTCTTTTTCTACCTCCTTCTGATTTATTCACCTAGCATAATCCCCTCCAGCTTCACCCATGTTATTGCAATTCTACCCTGCATACATGCAACTTCCTGATGTACTCATCTTTCTGGGACACTTAGGTTGTTTCCAAGCTTGACTCTTGTAAATAGTACAATGTTATTATTGTAAATAGGAGCACAAATATCTTCCAATTTTTTTTTCAGTTTTTCAAGTAGATACTAAGGAGGGAAACTGTGGACTCCCATGGTAGACCTCTTGAGAAACCTCCACCCTGTTTTCCAGTAGAGTTAGACCACCTGGCATCACAACAATGGTATTCAAGAGTATCTTTTTTTTCCACATCCTTGTCAACACTGTGCTCTTTTTGATATAGTAGATTCCTCACAGGTGTGAGGTAGTATCTCATTGTGCTTTTGATTTTTATTTCCTTGTGATAAATGATGATGAGCAATTTTCATGTACCTGTTAGTGATCTGTATGTCTTCTTTTGCAGAGTCTATAGCTTCTCTGTCCATTTTAATTGAATTTTGATTAGTTCAACACTATTCACTATAATTCAATATTTTTATCCAAGCCTAGAGACCTTTGAAAAAGAATTTTTAATGAATGAAAATTACACAGAGATAGTAAAAATAGATTTGCTTTTCCCTTTATTGCTTCAAATCTTAACAGTTCAATTTCTCAAAGAATCATATCTATATAACTCAAATCTTTATTCAGGGTGGGTTAATTATATCAACATTTCTCAATCAGCTTTTTTCTTGTGTATTTTCTTATTTTTTCCTATACTTATCTGAATCCACAGTAGAGACACTCATATTATGCTAAAAATTTTTTTTCAAGGCTTCCATAAATACATCTACTGCATTAATTAGTGCTGGTATATTACATTAGTGTTGAACACAACATTGCTAGCTGACGTCTTATGTGAAGGAAATAGCCTATATCTGTGTTGCCACCAATATAGTAGTCATCAGTCATATGTGGTATTCAGTCTTGAAATATAACCAATATACCTGAAGAACTAAACTTTCACTTTTTTGTTGAATCAATTAAAATTAAAATGTGAATTCAACAGTGGCTCCCATATTGGTCATGAGCACAGGACAACAAAATCTCAAAGGTAATAACAATAGTCCTAGAAATCCCAGCTCTTCCTGACTTGATGAGGGTTTCCCAACTCAAACAACAGTGGGGTTGGGCCAGAATAGGACTTCCTGAAAAAGGTGGTACTCTTGATGCCATGGTAAGAGGACACCCCTCTTCTTTCATCTATTCCCTATTCTCTTACTTGGTCTTGGGATCCCCACCAGAAAATGTGTATAATTTGTAATGGCATTTCATACCTGTGATGGGTATATCATCCACAGTGGCTTCCCACACTTGTTTATATTCCTCTGGCTGGGGCATCTGAATGTATAAGATCTCTCAATGGTCCTGATACCACAGTATTCCCAACGAGGAGTAATAGAAAACTGATCCATGAAGCACACACCCTTTTGAAAAATAATTTCTCCCTTTTTACTGAGAAGAGAAAAAAACGGACTTCCTCACCGCTGGACTCTTACATAGACTTGTCAATTGAATATGTCAAAAAGTAGGTTATTTTTATTGTCATACTTTGGGTTGGTTTGGTTTGGTTTGAGGTTTTTACCTCTTTAATAATAGCATAGCAAATTCTGACTGCTAACTGTCTTGAATGGGCTGCTAACTCCAGGCAACAACCTTTCATTAAAGCTGTCCTCAGTATAATTGTCATGAAATGCTACTATGATCACCTCATGTCGATGCCAGCTGTTGCTGAGACAATACTGAGTTTTCAGGTACATCAAATATGTTATGCACAACTGAGATTCAAGGGTAAATGTTATTAGGGAGGTGACTGTGTCATATAAATTGTATCAGTATGTCAAGGGTATATGCTTTTTTTGTAAGAGTTGGCCTGCTTCTAAGACCCTTTAAATTTGATAGCTACTTATAGAATGGGACACTTTAGAGCTAGTAAGTATTTTTATATTTAAAAGTCCCCAAATGTTTTCATCATAAACATTGTGTGATACAATGGTTATAACCATAAAATTAATTTGGCAATGAAATAGTCAAGTTTAGCATAGTAATGTCAAGCACAAATTATCAATGTTCTCGTTAAGTCTCCTAAATTGGTACTTCATCAAACAGCATGGAAAATCTGAGCAAACTACATCATGATATAAAGCCTGTAGAATCTCCTGCCCTTGCCCTCCACTGTTGTGAAACAGCTAGTTATACCAACATGTCCCTGTTAAACACACAATGTTGAAAGGCAGAGGGATGTAAAGAAAACTTGAGGGAAATAGAGAACTACCAAGATGAATGACTAGGTTTGCAGTTGCTGAGCATTTGCAATCAGACTTTATTTTTCTCAATAATTGTGTTTCTCAGATTTTTTTTTCCCTCAAGGAACCAGTTTTTGACACTTGGTTTTTTCAAAGACTTTATCTTGCCTTGCATTGTTAAAATCCTTTATGATTTGCCTACCCACCCACCAATTACAGAGCCCCCTTCTCTTCACTTAGCTATGAGCTTCTTTTCAGAGATCACCCATTATCAGAAAACAAGGACCATCTCCAACTGCTCTCTCCCAAGAGTTCCATTTTTATATTTTATATATTTATATTTTATATATCATTTTCAAGAGTTCCCTTTTTATATAAATCTCAGTCCCTATTTAAAATTTAATCTGCTCTCCATCTCAAATATCTTCTCATGGTTATTATACTACTATGTCATTCACATAGATGCTGTGACATTCTTCTCTCACAATATGACAGTAATAATTTGCAGATATGTAACTTTCATGCTTTATTTCTTTTAAAGTCCTCCCTTCCTAAGGTTTTCCTCTAGGGGGAGATGAGAGTAAATTTTCATAAAAAAAATAAGTCTTACTGAAAAACGGCTTGTGGGGAGTTTTGATATAACAAGAAAACAGACTTTCAGACCTTTGGGGCAGGGTGGCTGCCATGAGAACATAGCACTGTCAAGAAAAGAAGGATGATTTCATGCTGCACTCACTCTTGGTTGAGGTAAGCACTCTTAGCCTGGATGACTGCATTCTGATAGAAGACAGTTAGATGGGTCTCCACAAAAAGAGGAGATGGGTATACTGTAAAAAGAACTGACAAAAAGAGGAAATAAACACAGGGCAGACAAGTCTCCTGGTTTCACTGAGGTTTCATTTCAAACCATGTTACTTATAAGACCCATGACTTTAGGTAAACTGTTCTGAGACTTGATATTTCAGTATCCCTTATCCAATGAAAATGATGATGATGATGATGATGATGATGATGATAATGATGATGATGATGATGATGATGACGATGATGGCTACATTTTAAATGTGTTTTCTTTAAAGTTGTCAAGATTAAATATTAAAGCACTAAAAAATAAAGCAATTTTAAGAACCCTGCTTGATCAATCCATACTTAGTGCTCTGTGACACCTTTGTGTCTCCCTCTCTCCAGGTATAGCCTGTTTCCTAGAGAAGAAGGTGCTCATAGCTTGTCACTTCAGACTCTAAGGGATAGCCTCAGAGGTGTTCCCACACCAACCTGAACCTGCAGGCTGCCACTCTGGTGGAATCTCAGCATCCCAGCATGGTTATTTGAGGGAAGGGCTGAGTTTAGTTTCTGCACTAAGGTGTTTCTGGTTCCAGACATGAACAAAAGCTGGAAAGACCAGTCACAGAGATAAGGTGAAACACATGCTCCAGTGGCAAGCAGAGGGGTCTCTCCCATGAAGATAAAGTCACCTTTTCAAAGCAGAAGCAGACATTGTTGACTTATATTTAAGAGCAGGAAGTAGGAGAGCTTCAAAGCAGGAGATGGCTCTGTGCCTCTGGACTTCTGGTCCCTAGTCTGTTGTCTAGGTCTATCAGAAGACTGTTCCATTCGGCATTATTTTTAACACTTTTCTCACAGACTCACTCACTGACTGACAGCTGAGTTTTCTTAAATGCTTCATAAGCTAACATCAAACTATGATCCAGGTTTCTGTTTAATTTATCTTCTCCTGGACCATTCTTTTAGTAGTAGTATTCCCTTTGGCAACTTGCTGTTCAAATTTAAAATTATATTGTCTGAGGATATTTACATAGACTTACATAGACTACCAAAAAAGTGGGTGATATGAATATGATTTGATTAGCACATAACCATTTCCAAAGTGTTGTCATGATCGCATCCTGAGGGGAAGATGTTGAGTGCATTACTCTTTACTGCTGCTATCAATTTATACACTGCACATATGTAGTGTGATACAAATCAAAAATAAATATAAATAACAACAAAGAAATAAAGAAAAAGAAAGAAAATAAAGGAATAATAACTCTGTGAACATTATCATTCATTATTTTTTGTTTTGTAAGATATATCTACTTGCTATACATTATTTACAAATGGACCCTTGACCATTTCCAAGATTTCCTTTTTTTTATAGATCCCAGTTTCCCGTTGACCCAGTGTCCCTTTAGTCTCTTGGAAAATTGACCCTGCTTTATTTTAGCCCTGTTATTTAAATTTATTTTAACCTGACTGAATACAGAGTAAAGGCATTTTTTAACATTACGATGGAGAACATACTACACAATTTTGCCTTACAGTTTTATGTTTTCAAAGATGTGAATATATGGACGGGCTTATTAACTGCAGTTTCCATATACATGAATTTAGTGTATCTATATATGCAATTTTTCAATATTTTTTCAGTGGAGTCTTTTACACTTGCTTCTGAGAAAAATTGAAAATTCTAGTCAGACACAGATTTATCACTCTATACACTAAATGCCTGTAATTTAAGTTCAAAGTAGTTAGAACTTACATCACATTGCTTAGGTTTTGTCTAGAATATTAAAACTTTCCTCCTACATGTTCTTAAAAATATTCAACATTTCAGTGACTTCATTGGATTAAACTTTTCATTTTTTTAAGTGTAAATGCCAATGAAAATGAATCGCTCACTGTTTAGTATAAATTTATACAGTCAGTTCATGTTCTTTCTAACATGGAACCAGCAGAACTGTGAGCAAGTCTTATTATCATGGCTTAATATTAACTGATACACTAAACATGTCGAATATATCAAGCCAAAATTTGCTCTATGTGTTAACCAATTCTCAAAATAAACTTCAAGGGTAGGGATTATATCTCTTGGACAAAATATTGAAGCCCAGAAACACTGCTACTTTGATCAAAATGTAAGATTAAGCCAACAGCATAGCAAGTGTTTCTATTCAGATATGGTTGATGTTAAAATCTAACCTCTTTTTAGGGGAAGCAAAGGAAGCAGGAGGAAATGGGACAGGGTGGGAGTTGTAATGGGAAATTGATTGCATCTAAGTCCTGTACCTGGAAAAACTGGAGGATGGAGATTTGAGAAGTAGGAATGGCAGAAGAACACTTAAAAAATTACACAGCTTGATCTATAATAAGTCCTAGTTATAAAATTGAAAAGTATGTGGTAGTTTTCCAAACACTAATCAATTCTGAATTTTTACTCTTTCTTTAAATAAATATTTACTGAGCCCTTATATGCCATACATACACTTTTTAACCCAGAATCTTCCTGATATAACTCTGTTTGAGTCATATAGATTTTAGAAACCTCTCATTTAAACCCACCAATAGGTTTTCAACTTCTCACCCACTCATCATCATCAATACCCCAATGAAATGGAAAATCACATTATTAAATAAATATGTTATTTATTTAATTGCCTCAACTGCCCAATCCTGATTCTATTCAGGAATAGGTCCTATGACATGCGCTATTTTAATCACACTTTAAATAGTCTTGTCCCTCTCACTGGCTTTGAATGACAGAGCTTTTATTTCAAATTGGACTCTGTTTGCCTGATACTATCATTTGCCTTTCATCTGTGCTGTTTTTCACTGATTCCACTTTGTATTTCTAACTTCCATTGGTTCAAATCTCTACAGGGATTTCAGTTGAGTCATTTGGAGCTTACACTTATACACCTTTTTCGGTGAGTTCAGTGCTGCTACATCTCTTGAAAGCCTCTCTAAGCCTGTTTTTAGTTCACTAACATTCTGCCAATTGACCAGAGCCTCTGGTGGTGACAGACATGTGCACATTAGCCCCAGGCCCATCTCTGCATGATAAAATGCCTCTTTTTTTGGACAGTACAACACAATGCCTAAAATAATAAGTCTGATAACAAAAGTTGATGTGTGCTTTCATGTTGAACTATCCTCAAGTTCCTTAAAATGTTTTCTATTATATCACAGAATTTCCTCTATCCAGGATGACCCAGACTACAAAGAGAGGGTTCATTGAATCACTTGCTATGAAAGACTTTGTTTTTGAGAGATGGAAATGGCTTTCACCTTCATCTTGTCTTTATAGACCTGGAGGAAATGTGAGTCAGAGCAGCACACACAGTCAAGCATGTGAGAGCACAACAGTCCCTGCACAATATGGAACCCACTAACAGGATTAATTGTGAGAAGTTGTTCAACCAGTCTATGAGAATAACCACTCTGAGTTTTATTATCAATAAAATGGTGACAGTAATGGACCTGAATTCAGACTATTTGTCATGGCAATTAGTTGAGATAATTTGGGTGAAGTAGTTACCAGGTTTCTTGGAATATTTTTGTTTTCTATCAATATAGTGATTGATATGTATCCTGAGATACATGTATGCAGATATTTGTCTGAGTTCAAATTACAAAAAATATATACATTTTTATGTTTTCCAATAGTAATGGCAGTGGAGGTTAATATAAGGATATATTTATGTTATAAGTTTCAGAAGTACTGCAAAAGAACAAGAGATTTAACATTGCAGTAGAATAGTTCTGCAGACGTTTCTGGGAATAAAAGGATTTTTTTTTAATAGGGAAAAACTATTTCTGACATTTCATCTGCTGATTACAACTTCCTTTACTTCTATGATATGGTGAGTAAGAAGAGCAATTCATGATTCCCACCACTTGGATTCAAACCCAGGGCTGCTCCACAGCAGCTGGGTTGGTTTTGGGGTTTTTTTGTGTGTTGTTGTTTAGTCCTTTTTTGTTTATTCTTTTTTTCATACTTTTCTCTGGTTATCTCGTTAAATCTCACTCATCCTTCAACAGTGAGATTATTTGTATCTAATCTAATCCCCACTGTTTTCTTGGTCATTACATGTAAATTTGCTCAGTCTTTGTCTGAGGTGTTCGTATTGTGGAGGTAAAAGGAGCTAGAAATATGAATGTATTTACATATGACTATGTGCATACCTATTGCTATATCTCTGCAAGTTGGCAACCATTAGTTCATACCAATATCACCAATTCCACCCCAATACCATATGACTTATCCTGGCCTTCATGCTTTCATCTGTGTACTTCTTTTCTCCTGTTTGGAAGCCCCCCTCCAAACACCTTCAGTCAAGTCACTCCTTTGTTCTAGTGCTCTCTACCAAGTAGCCATCTCACCAGAGTGTAGATGTTAACCCCCCAGGTCATCTGCTTTTCTGCGCCAACACCCTCCAAGAACCAAGCCAGTGGTCCTACCCTTCTTTTCAGTACAAACTCCTTTGAAAAGTTGATGCCAGTTATATGCCCTTTCCCAGCAAACACTAATAAAACCAAACATTTATGAAAATAGATACAATTGCTTGAGGTTCCTGCTAGTAGTTGTATGACTTGAGAAACTTATGCAATTTCTCTACTCAGTCACATTTTATGTGTACATGTGTGGTGGTAATACTAGTCCCTTCAAAGGAAGCAATTTATAGAAGAGATTGTATCTATCACATTAAGGATATTGTAAACCATGTACAGTGGTAGTCATTAGAATTTCCCAGTCAGTTCTTGATCCATATTATGACCTCTAATCAGTCTCTCAGTACATTCATGTTCTAATAACTCATTACTTCCCTTCCCTTTCTGAGTTTCAGTTTCCTTCTTTGTAATATGGTGATAATAGTACTTATCATTCAGGAAAGTTGGGAAGATTAAAGATTATATTTATTAAGAATGTAATATGAAATATATAATCAGAACTGGTAATAATGCTATGTACTATATTGTATTGGCATCTTTATAGTCTGTCAGATTTGTTTATTTCTTTTTTTCTGTTTTTCTCTGGTTATCTGATAATTTAAGTCTCACCCATCCTTCAACAGTGAGATCAATTGTATCTAATCCCCATTGTTTTCTTAGTCATTCCATGTGAATTTGTTTTTTATGGTTCCCCATGTACCTTTCTCCTGCACTAAGCCTCTAGCAAATATATCTTGATAATTTACTGTAACTTCATATAAAAAGTTCAGCTATAAGAATCATCTATTTCAATTGCTACATAGTTGTTTTTATAAAAGATTAGCCAGAGGCATTATCCACTTTTATAGCCATCACAGTTTATCCAAAGATCCAAGAGATGAGTCTTATGGCAAATTTAGTTCCCAAAAAGAGTTTACCCCTGAAAATAAAGTTCAAGTATGTTGTCTTTATCAGAGTGACATGGGATGGAACAATTGTGGACTTTATTAGATTTATATGCTGTCTTTGTCATTCCCTGGCCTGTGAATTTAGGTGATACACTTAATCTCCTTGAGGGTCATGCTGCTATTTTGGAATTGGAGATGATATACAGTCTTCAACAGATTTTACGAAAGATTAGATTAGAATACACACACACACACACACAACTTAACAAATACAAGATAACAAGGTAAGAAAGTTCCCTACCTTGCCCTTGCTCTTTCTTCAATCTATTTCTTTTTCTCTGTAACTATTGTAATGCATGGAGATAACCTAGATTTCTGTTTGGGTAATTTACAGTGTATAATACACATGGTTTTATCCATTTTTGAGCCAAACAGACCTTTTCTATCCAAAGTAGCTTGACTATGTTAAACCTTTTTCAGTCTTTTAGAATAAGGAGAGTAATTTATGAATAACTAAAATAAAAATATGTATGCTTACTCAAATGAATTACTTTTCACTTTTTAGAAGGTAAAAGCCAAATGTTACATATAATGTAACTCTCTAGCCATATATGCAATTCTAGGAATAATTTAAGAATATTTTCTTAGGTTAACATGGGGTTATATTAGTTTTTTAGTGTTTTGGGGTTTTTTTTATTATTATGGTAAGTAATCTCACTGGATGTGAGATCTTAGCAAAATTTCAGGTGACAATATAGTGCTGCACACAAGAGACACATAATTCAACAGATTTCATCATGTAGCTGAAACCTTTTTTAAATGAAGAAACTTACCATTTCCTCTTCTCCCAAACACTAAGAACCACCATCCTGTTCTCTGTTTCTATGAGTGTGGCAATTTTAGATACAATTTACTTGGGGAATCACTGGTATTGGTCCTCCTATGACTGGATAACTTCACTTAGCACACAAGAGAGCATGTTGGCTATTGATGCCTCTTCCACACAACCACCCTTGGTAAACCCAGAATCCCACTATTGATCAGAACCCTGGTTTCAGCCATTAATAGAGGTATAACTTTGGGTAAACAAGCCATGCTGTTTCATAGTCTCCTCATCTGTAAAATGAAGAAAACAATGGAATCCACCTACTTTGGAGTTTGTGCAAGTTAAAGTTAATTTTACAATGTGTCTGAAATAATGCCAGGCATAGACTTACACACTAAAGACATTTTAGCAATTTTTTAAAAAAGAAAATTTCTGTACATCATCTACAACCATTTAAATATCAAAGCAGTATCTATGCAAACAAGAGTGATCTGGACATTCTAATGTTAAGGGTGTTCTTGTCTTATTTTGTGCTAAATAACCAGGCTTATACTGACATGGTCAATTGACCAGGGTGCTTTTGCCCCATCTCTACATAGGCCTTTGTCATATGTGTGCGTTAATTTAAGCAGATTCAGCTCAACTCTGGTAACCACACTGCTGCATGCATATAGCCACAAACTAAACCCTAAACCTCAAATCACAGGTTACTTCAGTTCAATCTTTGAAACTAAATCAAAGGAAAATCACATAAATCTGTGTAGTCCAAGGGCATCCATTTTGCCTGACTCCTCATCTTCTCAATTGGTTTATTATTGTGGCTTTAATGTAAGCACTTAAGAAGTGAACATCATAATATTTATCTGCCTCACCCTTCAGATCAAGGATTGCAGTTTGACAATCTATTCTGCAAGTAGATAGTTACTACTATGAGATGTCAGCATTTTCAAAGATAAACACAATGTAAAATTTTAAGGTCATAAACTAGCTTCAATTGCTACAATCCTCATGTGAGTGTTTATGTTGCAAAGGTATTGCGATCACAAAAGACAATTTTTTAAGATACCAAGGCCACTTGTGTTCCTTTGGATTACTTCTGAAGGTTTAGATGCAGTGTTTCTCAAAATTGTTCATCTTGTAGAGGTGAGAATGACATTTCTAGACTACTAGCTACATATTTAGGAATGGTCTGTCAAATAATCAGGTCTATAAATAAGAACTGGAAGCAGCTGGAACAGAATTGAATTTCTCTGGATAATTGGCAGCTATGTCACCCAGGGAGAAGCAAGCACTCTGTATAAAATAATGCTGACTGATGAGACAGGGCAAGTCTTCCCACATATACCAACACATTTTCACAGAAAAAGAAAATCCAGTGTCCAGAGGCATTTTCAATTTCATGACTATGTGCTTTAAAGTAAAATAGACTAGTTTCTTCAAAGCTTAGCAAAGGAAGCAAGATGTCAAACTTTTTCATTGTTAATCCCAAATTCATGTCTTCAAAACTGCATGTCTCAGTAAGCACAGCACACTATAAAATAAACAGTTCAAGTGGCTAGGACTCAATTAAGCATATTTATAAATTGTCTGCATTTGAGCTAATTACATAGTTCTGCTCAGGTTTAGCAATGAGGAAAATCATCCCGCCGGTTCCCATGGGATGTCTCTTCACATGAAGGAAATATATAAAGAAAGTGCTCTGGGAAGTGGTAAAGTATGATCAGTAAATCATAATTATCAAAAAAATTGGCCTTATTTGGCATTCATCTTCATATTAACCATAAAGTTAAATATGAAATCAATTTTTGGTGCTGGTACACTGGTAAATGAATTCAATCTCTCATATCTATAGAAAAAAGACAAAATGCTACATGAGATTGGAGGGATACCTAATTGGAGGGATTTATCCCAATAATAAAGTCTGTTGCTATATTTAAAAAGTATTCCTCTCTCTTTGCCTTTGGGAAGTATAAAAAACCATAACTAAACTTAATTTTAAATGTCTATTAGTCTGAAAAACTAACTTGTAAGTTACATTGATGATGGAATTTCAAAGAGGAAGCAGAATAAGTAAACGTCAACATAACACTAGTAGAAAAATGCTAAAAGCAGAAATTTTTGGACTTGTGTCTAAAAGTGTGATTTCTGATCAAGAAATGTTACTTTTAGCACTACATTTTACCTACTTCTTAAGATATAGAATATGGAACATAATGTGCAATCTGAATACTTTCACTCATTTCTTCAGTAGAATACTGAGTGTCTAAATTATTCATTGTAATTAAGCCTACCCAGAAGAAGCAGTAATTTATATGTATACAAATAAGAGATAGAGCAGTTAATATATGCTAAGCTCTATAATAGTCACTATATATTACCCTTAATTATTTAAAATTGTCGTCAGGTAAGGGTTAGAAGTTAACTTTACTTATAAAAAATCCATGGTCAAAGAAACTTCCTAATTTATTTAACATCTGGAATTCAAAACCAGATAAAAGTTGTTGCTAAGTTCTTTCAAATAAAATGAGGGCACACAGCTATAACTCAAGGAAAATGTCACATCTGAACTAAATTTAACACACCTGTTTTCAAAATTGAGAGACATTCTGATATTTATCTTCTGTGTTAATCATCCTTTAAAAACACAATTGTGTAGAATAGATTGTTGGCAAATTGATTCTATTTGGCAATGGGTTCAATGGGCCATTATATTTAATTACTCATAGACATTAAACCAATGTATTTTAGAATTTCCATGAGCTAGAAATTAGCTATAAAGGTTGTGGTACATTTTTATATAACTTACTATCACTTAAACGTATCATGCTTCCTGAAAATTCAATGTTTAAAACTAACCTATTGGCTATTCTCTATGTGGATTTTTCAATAAAGGTTTTATGAAAGTCTTGAGATTGCAGTTGGCACCGGGCAGATTTGCTAAAACTTTGAGAGCAAGTTCTCAGTCATTCTGGCCTTAAAAGCCAGAGACAGAGTTTCTGTCCACCAGAGTCACTAGAAAGGGGAAGGAATCCCAGAAAATAAGTAAGAGGAAAGAGCACCAATTCTGTGCATAAAAATTGCCAGTACTTCTAGCTGATCATAAAAGAATGGAAGAGCCAACTCCAAACAGTCGATTGATTTGAGTTTCCTCTTAAAAAACAGTTTGCATCGGGGAGGGGGGGAGAACCCTGGGAATTACAAAGATGTAAAATTTATATATAAATATTTTTTTTAAGTTTGCATTTTCAAATTCAACTATTTCTTTTCTTTTACATGGTTGTCAGTCCTAGGGTTCTCCCACTAGCGTGTCACCCATGCACCATCATCCTAACTTGTTGTGTCCATCCCACCGCTGATTTCCCCTCCCCCTCTCTTGCTCGATATTTCAGTTCTGCTGTCAATTTTAAATTTCTCTTGTTTGTTTTCCCTATATCCCTCATATAAGTAAGACCATCCTTCTGGGTTATTTCTGTTAGCATGATTCCTTCTAGTTCCATCCATGAACTTTTTTTTTATAATCAGGGAAATACAAATCAAAACCACAATGAGAGACCACCTCCCACCAGTAAGAATGGTCCATATATCAAGAAAACGGGCAGTAACAAGTGCTGGCATGGATATAGAGAAAGGAAAACACTTTCAAATTCAATTATTTTAACTGCTAGTTAAAACAAAAATAAGACTCTTTAGAAGCATCTAACAGAATTCTGCACATTTACAATACTCAGTACTCATGTACAGAATATAATCCAGGAAAATCTTATTCATTCTCAAAAGAAAACACAATAAATGAGACTAACACTAACTTGATCCACATATTGGAATTAGCAAAAACAAATATGAAAATTTTAATAAATAATTTCAATTACATAAAAGAAATAATGAACCTAGAGTAAACAGATAGGAAATTTAAAGACAAAAGCAGAGCATCAAAAGGAATCAGAAATAAATTCTAGAACTAAAAATAGTAATCGCTGAAATAAAATTCTGATTCTGTTCAACAGCAGAAAGGGGAAAAATCAGTAAAATCACAATAGATCAGTAGATACAGCATAGCACAGATTTTTTTTTTAAATCAATGCATACAGCATAAAAATTTCAGTAAAGAGTAATTGTGATCTTTAGGGAGAGTTTTCTGAAAGTAAGCACAGTCAACAAAGTTCTCTTCTTTAAAAGAATAAAATAATTGTTTATAATTCTTGAGAGAAAATTATTACTGCCTTCCTTCTTTAATCATCCCAGTTTATTAACTCTTTAGAAAGGGTTATTGATCTAAATCTATCTGAAGTTTCCTTTTGTTTTGTACTCTCGAACAACAAGAACAGAGTGATTCAAAAGAATATAAACTGTGGGTGCCTTGATGAGTGTGGTGCCACAAAACTTGCCTCTCAAAAGATGTGAGCTTATACCCTTAAATCATATACATACATATTTATATGTATCTTATATCATAATCACATCTATAACATTATCACAATAAAAAAATTACAGAACCATAATATGGGGGAGGGGGTGACTAGGACCAAGAGTTTAGAACAGCGTACCTGCTCCCTTATGGAGCCTAGAAATCCCAAAATGTAAAAATTTCATCCCTACTCCTCAGGATCCAGCAAGTCAGTGATTGCTTATTTTCAACTCACACTTGACCTCTAGAAAACATTTTTTGATGATTCTTTAATATCAAAAGGTCTAGATTAATTCTGTGACAATGTAGTCCCATATAATATGTAAAAACATTTCCTCCTGAGGTGTTTTTCCTTATTTCAACTTTTCTCTGAATTACTCTAATAAAAAGAAACCATTGGATCCTGTTAGCCTTCCAATGTTCAGCGTAATGTTCACCTCAGAGATTCAGGCTAATAATGACTATTTTCAAATCCTTCAGATATAAAAGATACTTCCATTTCTAAAGTATTAGTGGAATATTTTCTTGTGATTAGTACCAAGAAAGCAACCTTGAAACAGAAAAGGGCCTGAGAGCACTTTCATCTTGCTTAATTTTTGTAGAACTTCACTCTACATGACAGGAAAATTATTTTATTTTTAACCAAATGAAAACAAAGAGCAGATATTACCCATCTGAGCCATAGTAATTTTACATCACATTTTAACTCACAGCAACCCTAATGAATTCTTGTTATTGAATTGATAGATGATCAATTCCTGAGTCAGAGAGCAGTTCAAACGTAGTTCTTCTACATTCAATTGCTTCCCTAAATCTCTGTTATGATCATTTAGACTTTCTGGTTTTTTTCCCACTTCTCCTAGGAAGAAATGAGGGCTTCTGCACACACAAAAAATAATGGCATGCTTTATCTTCATAAAAGATGTTTGCATTTAGGATGCATGGTATATAATAATGATGGGGACTAAATTAAATATGTACTACCCATGTAAATAGCATTCCTCTCTGGTCTCCTAATGTCATAAACTAAAAATTCACAAAACGAGATTTCTCCTGGTACTGACAATGTGAGCCTAAGCAGTGGGAAACTAGCAGAGTTCTAACAGTAGTGGTGCTTTATACACCGTGAGTACTTTAAGATTAAAAACGTAGTTTTATCTCAGTGTGAGACCAATGTTAATAACTAGCCCTTTTCAAGAGCAGCTTCAAGAATTCTATAATTGAAAGTTGCCCAATTGTGCATGGACAAACCTAACATTCGAGTGGCACAATTCATCTTAGTCAGTATTTCACTTAAATAAGAAAGTTTCAGAAAAGCAGCGAGTACCTTTACTTTGTGTTTTATCAACTTTGATGCCCTGAATGTGTTTCTGCTTTTGCAAATGATGGTACATGTAAATAGCATTCTGGCAGATTCTGATTACAAAATCAGGCAGGCAGAAAAATTCATTTGTGGTTAAAAGAACAGCAAATGTTACAATACTTGATCTTCAGCAAAACAATAATCATTTTACCTACAGCTAACTTAGCCATTGTCATAGCATACATTCATACAAGTTAATTTTTTATTCTTTTGATTGATTTTTTTTAACCACAGCAATGTTTTTTTCTGCTGTCTTCATTTATGTTCTATTTCCTGATCTTGAGATCGTGTCTGGTAAACTAATTATATTGAAACAGAAAATTCTCTTTCAAAATGAGAAATATAACTTCTGTAATTGCCCATTTTTGTAAAAGATATGAAAACTACCATTCATGATCCATGGGTGTATATATTACAAAAATTTCCATTGACTTTTACAAATACCCAAGAAGAAAAAATGATAAAGTAGGAACTCCTTCAATTGTTTCTCACAGTAAGATTCAATTCTGTATCTGCTTCTTTTAGATCTACTTGACAAAACATAAATCTGAATTCTAGATTCATTTAGGCACAAGATGCAAATCTTCGCCAAGGAAAAGCTAATGAATGTCTACATATGTGGCTTCATTTAAAATTTCTCCTTCAATTATTTGAGAAATTCCTGAAGCTGCTATTTGTCTGACAAACTTAGATTTATTATAGCTGCAGATCCAAATTTTACAACTTTATATATATTTAAAACCAGGGTACAGGTCAACTCATATATATAGGTGGTTGTCCAACCTTGTCACATGTGTATTCCTGAACAAGTATTTATTAGCCATTCAAATAGAGTGTACAGACTGGGATCTGGCAGGGATGCTCTCCTGCCCATCTGTCATCATTAGTTTGCCCATTCTGATCATGATATGCCAAGATGAGCTACAGACAGAAGCCAACAAAGGTCTGAGTGAGGGATTTACTCTTCAGGACTTAACAACCAGACTTTTTTTTTCTCTGTAAAGTGTTTATAACAAATAGCAAGTTGGTGAAAACTAAGTTGTGTGTGTGTATGTGTTTAAGCTTTTTCCATTGTGGTTGTTTTCCAAAATAAAACTTATAAGCAATAAACAATTGCTTGGATTTTTACTTTGATGAGAGTAGATTCTGATCACATAACCAGATTTACAATTTTAATGTTCATGTTCCAGACTGTAGTATATAAGAAATTTTGTGATCTATTATCCATTCAAAATTATGATTAGGAACAGTTTGGGTTACTACTAAGGGTATCCAGTTTAATAAGAGAGGAGTTGAGTCTTAAATAATGGGTTAACACAGGGAGTTTATATAAGAGAGTGACAGATCAATGAAAAGTAGTGGAAACATTTGAAAAACAAAAGTCCACGAATGGGACCCAGATAGGGAGAAAAGGGTGAAATCAGATGCTCATCTCACAGAAAAAAGATAAGCTTGGATAAGAATCCAGATGAATTTTCCCAAAATGTATTTCCATTTTGTTTCCTTAAATGCACAGTGTTAAATAATCAAACATTAGCACTCCCAGCGGGGTGGATAGTTATCGATTGAATCAATCCAACCCTTATAAAATTCCAGAGACAAAACTGCTGCTGGCACTGATGATTAGACTGACTTAATAATTGGATACTCTGGGGGAAGATTTTCTTTCTTTCAGCATTTTGTCCCATTAGCTCGATACAATCTACAAAATAAACTAATTGCTGAGTATGTAGGGTAGGAAGATTAAACTTCCTTTACTGTTTCCCAATTTTATATTTTCATGTAGCATTAAACCATGAGAAAAGCATTGTAAGTGATGGATACAGATTATCAAGGATTCAGGAGGCAATGTGTTTCAACTTTGGGTCCACATGACCACTCCACAGAGAAAAGGTGTGTCCCTAGCATATCCTCCATCACATCTCACCTTTAAGTATATATTGAAGCACAAAATCTCCCTTTGGATGTACACAATATGTATCAGGATTACTTATTATCAGCAAGGAAGATAAACCAGATGTGTGAGTAAAGGTTTGTTCTTTAGCTACTTTTCATCCAATTTCTTCAACATCCCAGTGTTTTGGATTGCACCTCTAACCTCCCCAAATGCGTATGCTGAAAGCCCATTTATCAGTGTGAGTGGATTAGGAGGGAAGGTGTTTGGGAGGTGATCAGGGCCTGAGGGTGGGGTCCCCATGAATGGGATCAGTGCCCTTATTAAATATGCTTCAGAGGACAGAGGGTAATGTGAAAGTGTGCTGGAACTGGACCTTTGGTCAGTGAATGAAACAAGTGCACATGTTGATGTGTGAAGCTGTAGTCCCAAAATTATATAGTTTTGTAGACAAATAATTTTTTTTAGTTTTTTTATTATTTGTTTTATTTTATATTGTTATCTACCCCAGGATTCTCTCTCCAGCTTATTACTGGTGAACCATCATCTAGCTTTGTGTTTCAATTTTGCTGAGAATTAGTTTTAAATTTTTCTTGTCTGTTTGTTTTCCCTTTTTTTCTCTCCCATTCAATCCAGCAATCCCACTGCTAGGAATATATCCAAAGGTTACAAAAACTTTAGTCCAAAAAGATACTTGTACCCAGATGTTTATTGCAGCACTATTTACAGGATATGGAAGCAATCCAAATGCCCCAAAATGGATGGATGGTACAGAAAGCTGTGGTATATGTACATAATGAATATTATTCATCAATCAAAAAAGACAAACTTATGATAAGTAATAAATAATAATTTTTTTAAATAATTGTACCAGAGAGCTCCTTTACCCCTTCCACCATGTGAGTATGCAATGTGATGATGTTCAACTGTGAACCAGCAGAGCTCTCACCAGACTCCAAATATGCTACGGCATGTATCTTGAACTTCCCAGCTTCCAGAATTATGAGAGGAAAAGTTCTGTGGTTATTTAAGCTACTCAGTGTTTTGTTAAAGGAGCCCAAGTGGACTAACAGCAAATGATTAGAATGTGGGTTTCCAAATGGCCTGGAGAGAGAACTGAATCTCAATATATTTTATCAGGGATGTATTTTTATGCATTTGAGATATCTAGAGTCTTTGTGACACTCCTAGAGGGATCTAAGCCATACACACACAAAAAAAAATTGGTAAGACATACACTAGAAGGTGAAAGCACTTGCAAGCTCCATGGGTGAATGCTGGTCACTTGGCACTTAACATGCCTACTTGGCGCTAAAACAATAAGGCATACCAGGTGAACCAAACAGTGAAACAGCAATGGATTATATCTTTCAGTCTGTTGCATTGGCATCAACACAACACAGGTCAACAAACACCAACACAAACTAATGCTTCCTTTTTAGATCTGGGTCCCCATTACTGAAATCCATTTGCAACACACTGAAAACAAAGCAAAGAAGCAAGCAAGCATCATCTAGTCTCCTGACACATACCAAGTCATGCTCTTTAGCATCTCCCTGAGTCTCTGAACTTTCCTCTGAAAGGAACTTAAAATAAAATCAGTTGATATCTCAGATACTTGCAGCAGTCAAACACCTTCAGGAGAGGGAAATAACTTTGCAGATAATCTGGGTTGAGACAAATTCTAAGAAAGTTTCTTTGCATGAATTGTGTGAATGGGGTTCATGATTCTATACTCACTATTTCATAATTTATAGATTTTTTTAACTTTTATCTTAAAGCTACTTACAACCAAATCTTAAGAGATTTGGGCCACTATCTCTGAAAAAAATAATAATTTGTTTATGGTTTTATTTCTCTCAGGCAACAACATATACATGCATATCTTTTAAAAGACACTATTTTGCTTCAAGTTCTGAAGAGTTCAAATTTGCATTCATCTTCTATTATAGTCAGTGATGTCAATTTACAAGAAGTCTAATGGAAGATTCTTTTTCATTTCTCAAAAAAGATTCAGTCTTGTGGTAATTTTGGATTTCTACAAAGTTTCACCAAATCCACTAATCTTCTATGAATGAGATATGGATAGTCTTCTAAGAGTTAAATCTAAATAAACTCTACTATCCTCATCAGCCATGAACTATAGATATTCCAGAAAGCTCTTCAGAGTATCAGTCAATTAATTAACTTTCTGCGGGTTAGCACCTCTTCAGTGTGCCATTTTTCATGGCCATTACCCAGTATGGTACTGCATGTGTATAGTAATGAGAAGGAAATCAAACTACATATCTAAACTCTCCATAGTAGTATTTATGTTTTCAGATTTACAGGTAATGAGAACATTTTCTAAGTTTTGAATACACTCTAACACAGGTGTTGGAGATGTTTGGGTTTTTTCCTTTTTGTCAACTTTCTTAATAAACATTATTTTTACAAGTGAGGTTTCACACAATCAACAAATCACATAGACAAAACGTACAATGTATTTGGACACACAAAATAAAAGCCAGTGTAAAATGATTGACTGTTGAACTTGGAAGAATAAACTATCCTGTCAGCCAGGATTAAAAGAAATATATACCCAACATGGCAAGGTTTAATATGCAACAAAGTTAGTCAGGAAAGTTTCCTACCATGTCAAGTGAGAAGTCCTTGAATATGTGGAGGGATTTCCAGAAATAAACCTCAACTATGTGGTTACTGCTGTAAGTTCTTAGAATTTGTACTGATGTGACCCCTCAACCCTTAGATTTGGAAATAAGGAAAACTACATTGTTATATGGAAACAGAAGATAATTATCAGGCTGAGAAATCATTTTGCTAGGATTATACTTAGGGTCATATGATTACTAAATACATTTCCTCTAAATGGACAAGGACCTGACATCACTTCCTCTTCCTTTCTTTTGTATTTTATCTCTAATCACCTCACAAATTCTGACAGCCCTGCCATCCACGTCTGTGACCACCTCTCCTGTCTCCATTCTTTCCCCAGGAATTTCTGGGATTTGGTGCCATAGCTTCTTGAAAAGTCTTCCCCTTCTCTGCTCGGTGTGTCTCTTCAGTCTGTTGTCAACTCCACAACCAGAGTGATATTGTCTGAATGTGTATTGGGTATAGTTCTCTTCTTGACCTCCTTCCAAAGCTCCTAAATCATTCAGAAGAGAAGCCGCCAGTTTTACATGATTTAATGGTACAGTAGGATCTCACACCCTCTACATTACCACTTTTCATCTCATGACCTGCTACTCATCTTCCTGTGGACTGGATGTGGCCGACATGGTCCTTTTGCTACTTGTGAAATTCAAAAAAAGTCAGGTCCTCAGGGGCAAAGCATTTGCTCTCTCCTCCCACAACCTGGTGTTCTTTATGCCATTAAGACCTGCCTCAGAGCCCTGCCATCTTTATGTCTTGATCCAAACCTCCTTTCCTCAGTATGGACTTCTCTAAGGACCCCTTTACAGTGGTCTTACTAATGACCACTTGACCTCTTCTTTGCAACATACCACGCACCTTCTTAAATGTCTCCATAGCACATTGCATCTAACTTATTGTATATTTTATTTATTTTGCTTATTATCAATTTCTCCATGTTGAAATGATCCTTCAAAGTAGTAATTACCCTATTTTGTTCATTGTGATATCCCAGCACCTAGATAATAGAACCTATACTATGTGACCCCTCCATAGAGCTTTGTACAAAGTAGAAACTCAAATGATTTGTAAAGTGAATTCAAGAAATGAGTGACTAAGAAGAGGGAGCTCAATCAAGGATTAGATATGCTAACCCCCTGGGGATACAACAGTACTTCCACATCAGGAAAAGCCCAAACTTAACAAATGTATTCACAAATATGGAAGGAGACTATATCAGTGAGAAAGAAGGCAGGGAGTAGCAATTCCAAGGCAAAAGAAATTTTGACAGAACACTCGTCAGTGTTCTCTGCCTTATAAGAGGAACTTTTGCTAAAGACTTTGAGGAATCTGAACCCACATGTATGAAGTTATCATAGTCATTAGATTCTTCATATGACCCTAGCTGAGCTCCCACCTTCCCAAATAACCCCTGACACCCCCAAGTTCTGTTACACATGGTCAAAGTGATCACATGGGTGAGGTTTATGTTATGGGGGTAAGGAGATACAGGCTTTTTACTAAAAATCCTTTTTATTATGAGCTTTTCCTAAACCAGAGAAAAACCTTTACTTTTTAGTCTGATGCAGAATGGGCAAAAGTCTTTATTAATCCTTAAGCTTCCATACATAAGATACCTATATCATTTAGTACCTGATGCTTGCTTGCCCCAGGGTCCTTTCCATCCCAAACTAAAGGGAAAAAATTTTCCAGGGTTCTACACCAGCCTGCAGTCTTTGCTATATAATTCCAAAACCAGACCAAACTCTTGAAGTAATCAAACTTTTAATTAATAAGCAAGAAATTAAGCAAGTGATTACCTAATCATAAGTACTATGAAACAAGCATGTAAAACACTGGTTACCTCTTTACAGGTGCTATAAAATAAACATGAAAACCCCAATTATCCCACCACAGTCCAAAACTGTCCTTTAGTCCCTGATCACCTCACCACTGTCTAATCAATCTGAGTTCACCACACGTGTTCCAAAAGCAGGATGTTCTTTTTTTTCCCTCCTTTGGCATCTGTTTCAGCTTCCTCCAAACATGTGGTCCAAGACATGGTGATCTTCTTTTCTTTTGGCATCTATCTCAACCTTAGGCAGCAGAAAAGCTCATACAGGAACCAATATCAGGTCTGTTTTCTCAAGCTGTGCTCATAGCCTCTCCAAAGACATCTAAATCAAACTAGATGAAACAAGCTCCACCACGAAGTTCAAATCTCCAAACTCTGTAAACTCCTTTAGCACACACCATCAATTTATGCATGCTAAGACTCATGAGTTCACCACCTCAGGCCTAAGCCCATGAACCCCATCCCACCTCAGCCTTCACAGCAGGCCTGCATCCTCTTCCAAAAATGGTTGATCCTTTGTTTCTCTCCTAAATTCCTTTTATATGTCTCCCTCTATTTTCCCTTGCTATCGGGAGCAGAGCCTTGTCAATCAGCTCACATCACAAAAGCCTTGTTTTTCTTTTCTCCTCCCATTCTATCCTTCTGAAAGAAAACTATGAATTCCAATGGAGGGTGAAACTAAGTTTGTTCACCTGGGCCCTGAAATAATCAAGTCAGAAATTCAAGTCTCCATAATATTGCCAGGTCCTCCTTGAAATTCACAATTTTAAAGCAAAAGGGAAGTATCTCATATTTTCTAGCTATGCAATGTTACTATTGATGCATAACATCAGCTATTTTAATGGCAAATGCCACTCCAACACTTATGATTTGAATTTGACTTCCCATGTATTAAGTACAGTGAAAGAAATCACTTATGAAAATAGGGTTGAACTTATGAGATTAATAAACTTACTTTATCTTTTATCTACTCCTTCATCCAATAAATGTTCTGATAAATGTGACAAACCACCCCCTGCACAGATGTGGTCATCTCAGTCTGCACTAAAACTGAAAATCCTGACAAATCAAGATGAGTTGGTAAACCCAGCTACTACATGGTAACTCTAATAAGCACTAGTAGTTTTTATTTTAAAGCATATCACATAGCCCCTTCTCTGAATATCTGAGAAATCATTGTATCTCCTACATTTGTTGGTAGGGAATTAATTTTTATTTCTTTGTCTGTAGTATGTTAAATTCAACAAATGTTTACACACAATAACTATTCTGTGTTAGCTTTTTGGAGCTAGTCATTTAGTTCCAAATGAAAAATTGAGAGACTATCTGGGGAAATAATCATTTTAAAAGATATAGTGAATTTAATTTGGGATAAGATTCATTCCACATATATTATTTCTATTATTTATCAGAAGTGATGTGGGAGGCTAAAAACACATATGATATATTAGAAAGTAAAGGAATAGCTTAGCAAAATGGCTTCTGAGCTCCAGTTTAAACTCTGTCTGGGTTTGTTTTTTTTTTAAATTGTCTGCCCATCAGTACAGACTATCATGGGAAAAAATAATTTTCCATTGAATATATAACTCTTCCTCATCGTGTCTTTTGAGAACTAGATGAAATCAGCCATTATCTGGTTTTTCTATTATCCAACCAAAGGCTCTAATGTCTCTAATTTTAGATGTAATCACAGACCTCTAATTGACTGCTTCCATTCATTTCAGAGAGAAAGAGAGAACTATTTTTATTATAAGCATTAAGGAGTTAAATCACCTACAAAGAGAGAGTCTTGCATGATGGAAACCAACTCACATGCTACAGTCCCAGCCAAACATCAGAAACTCTGCATCTTTGCCTATGTGCGGGTTTCTCTTGTCTGCTGCAGGTGATTTAAGAAGTTCTATTACTACCAAGGGTTCTGACTGGCCTTTGATGAAAATCATCTCTGTTCAGCGGCATTAGTTTCCCATTATCTTTTGGTGAGACATAAGATCCAAGGTCTAAATAAAAAAGAGAGACAATAACAGATCCTTATTTACCCTAGCATTTAAAGACTTAAAAATATCTTCCTCAGCAACAGACCTACAAGGGCAGGCATCAGGTGAGAACTGCAGCTTTTCTTCAGATCTCAAAAGATGCTTACACAGACCTCTGCTCCAAATTCTTTATTTTATACATCATTAGAGGCAACCTGGCAATGTTAGTCCTCAGAGTTAATATACTGGTGACTCAACCACAATTATTACCTCAAGCTTTCAGTCTATTGTTTCTTCAAATACAGTGTTCCCAGTTGTGACCAGCATGGTTCCCCACATCACCCTGGAGAAGGTCTCAGTCAGCAAATTTGGGAGCAAGTCGCCATGGCAATCAATACATCACACAGATTCAAGTGAATCTCCAGATGAAAATGGATCAGAGTGTGAGGCAGAAAGCACTTTAATAGACGAGTACAATTCTATCATGTATATACACCATGTCTTCCTAACCCACTAATCTGTATTTTGGCACTTGGGTTGTGTCCATGGCTTGGTTACTATACATTGTCCTGCAATGAACATAGGAGACCATGTTTCCCTTTGAATTAATATTTCTGTACTCTTCAGGTAGATACTTAGGAGTGTAAGTTTCTTGTCATTTTCAAGATCTTGGAGGGAACAGGAAGAGATTATAGCTAAGTGAAACAAGTCAGAAAAAATACAAATACCAGATGGAATATGGAGAAACTGAAAAGGGTCAGATAAAGCCAAACCAACAACAAGCCCTAGAAATCTGACTGTAGAACTAAGATTACCAGAGAGATAAGGGGAGGGGTGAAAGCAAGGAGGGGTAGCAACACAATGGACTATGGGTGTTTTGGTGATGAATGAAGTGTGGTAACCCAAGTGGGGAAATACCATAATTCTAAAACACAAGCAACAGTGTAAGCCAATGTTACCTCATTTAAAAAAAAAAAGGCCCTTTAAGAAAAACTAAGGAGCTGAAAGAATATCTATGCTCAGATTAGTGCCCTCAAAAAAAAAAAATCATCCAGAGTGGAAATTCAATGTCCCTTCCCTGATCAGGACTTTAAAAGGATACCACCTTTTGGAAAACCCATAATTCTTCCAGTTTCCAACTCCTTACCACCATCCCTCAAGATTCTGTTCCAACTCCTTCTTTCCAACTAATGGAGCTACATGTTATCCATAGTAAACCTGACAATTGTTACCTAGTCTTCTCCTTCCTCACCACCTCCAGGAAAGGACTGATAAGTGAGCTCAGTCAATCAACCCACAAAGACTGGGGAGAGAAAGATGCATTGAGCAGGCCTCTACTCAAAAGTTTGCTTTCCTACACATTGTTAGAGGCAACCTAGTAATGCCAACCCTGAAAACTAAAATCATGGTTGCTCTTCCACAATTATTACCTCAAGTTTTCCTTAATTGCACTTTCATTATACTTTATCAATTAAATAAGCAATAAAGTGTGCAATGGTTACCCACAAGCAAACTTGGACCCCAATGAGTGTGCTCAAGTGCCCAGCACCCTCTTTATTATTCTGAATTGTATGTGATGACTGAAGAGCAATCAAATCACGCAAAATAAAAACTTTGAGATGCTAAATTTGAGGTTGACAGTATGCTGTAGTATTTGACCAGCATGCCTCATGCAAGAGCTCACCATGTTATTAGATAATTAAGTGCTGCATCCCAGTCTTATATGTTTGTGATATCTTTCCCACTGCATTATCAGGTCTATAGAGGTCTCATCTCGGTGGAGGTGTCCATTACCCACCCACCACATCCAGATTATTAGCACTACCTTTTATAGAACTGGGATGTTAATGCCTCCTGTCCATTTCCAAGACCACACTTCTCTTCCCATGTAGGCTCAGATGACCTGTTCACCCTCAACCTCACTTACTGTAACCCAGCAGCTGCAATGCACCAAGTTCTCTTTCAAAAATGCAAATACATATCACTTGCAAGTTAAAAATGCTTTATGAATCCTCACTGAATGAAGTCTATCATCCTTACTGGGGTGTAGAGTTTTTTGAGCACTGGCAGCTGATTTTTGTCTCTGAGAAATGAATTCCCATTATCGTCCTACTCACCATCTCCTTTACGATGTCCCAGCCTTATGGGATCCTGCCATGCTGCTACTTCCACTCCTCCTGCTGTACCTGTGATCCTCACTCATGCCTTAGTTATTCATGACCATGTACTAAATGGTCCTATATTTAAACCTTTCTTTATACCTACATGCTAGGCGCTGAGGGGCCAACTCAGACAGGAAGGAACAGAAGCATCCAAATCAGCATGTATTATATAAAGGGGTCAGTTTTTAATAAGGGCATATATAAGAATCACTATGGCACCCCAGAGCATACATTAACAGAGAACATAGAAGAGAAGAGGACTGAAGACTTAACAGTTATGTTAAACCTCAAAAAATGACTATGAGCTATTTATGAAGTGGACCACTACCTTTCTATGTAGTCAGCTGAGGAATCTTGAGCAGATTTGGGTTACTTTCCTGCTGGATTGCTATTTTCACTTCTAGGTTGATCAGATACCCATTTTCTAGTTTAGTGGGATTAATGAGTGGTCTAAGCCTCTTTGGTTTTGTTTGGTTTTTAATTAATTAACTTATTTATTTACTTATTTAGGCTTGCTTGTTTGTTTTTACAGATGTGAGCAGTGACAGACAAAAAATTAAAATAAAAAAACTATTCACAACCAATTGTTCATCCAGATAAGTGGATGTAAATGGAAGTTTTGTTCCAGTGATGGCTTTCTATTATTTGATCTCCTTTATGCAGAGGTCAGTATACTGACTGGGGGCTATAATTAATGTTTTTAAACTCTCTCAACATTTTATAGTGATTCTGGGTGCAGTGACTTGAGACAGGCTTGATTTAAAGTGGTATGTTTAACATGCATGCTTTCTAAACCAGCTATTGCTTTTATTTCTATCATGTCAGTACTGCTCAACATGGTTTGTGCTAAATGAATAGTTTCACCCCAGGAACATGACAGGTTGTGGGTGTGCAGGTCCTAATATACAGAAATCTCAAACTAGATATTTTTCTCTTTAAGATGTTTAATCAGGTAATTAAAAAAGAAAGTTAAGTACTCCTAAGGATATTAGTAGGATATTTAATTTACACCTCTTTGAAAAGGTTCTTCAGCTAGGATTTGACAAAGCCTCAGAATACAATGGAAAGACTTAAAAGCTTCTGAATAATAACCATTGAGTATCAGAGGAAGACCTTTAGTGATAACAAAATGATGCCATTTAAGATTCTCAGTTCTTATTATTGATGATCTGCAGGTGCTGGTCCAACCACCTTGTGGAGAAGGGCAACCGAGCTGCATCTTAGTCTGTTCAGGCCTCTAGGAACACAGAGTAGGTGGCTTACAAACAGGAATTAATATCTCAGTGAACTGGAAGCTGGTCATTAGGGAATGGTCAGGTTCTGGTGAAGGTCTTCTTTGGGGCTGTTCAATGCTGGATTCTCACTGTGCCCTCACAAGATCAATAGGAAAAAGATCTTTAGGGGAACATCTTTTACCAAAGCACTAATCTCACTCATGATGACTCCACCTTTATGACCTAAGCACCTCTCAAAGACCTCAGCTCTTAAAACTATCACATTGCGCAGTAGGTTCGAACATGGGAATTTAGGGAGGACACAAATGCAGCACATAGCAGGTGGGGCAGGGCAAAAGTTGACAGTGAATATACAAAAAGTTTGCATTGAATATACACCACTTCATGTGCTATCTCCAGATCTTGATCCATTATCTCAACCATGTTCCAGTAATGGACCTTATCAGCATTTCCCCTGAAACTTCCCACCTGATGAACACCAACCAAATCTACTTATTTATAATCTCTATCACATTAGGCTTATAATGGTAAATGGATTTGGAAGGATGGATGGATGGATGGATGGATGGATGGATGGATGGATGGATGGATGGATGGATGGATGGATGGATGGATGGATGGATGGATGGATGGATGGAAAGACTGAAAGAATAGTACCTGGATAGATGTATGCACGCATGAACAACCATTTATGGATATCTCTGTTCTACTTTCCCCGGTGATAAAAATTCTAATTGTCTTTGGAATAAGTAACTCAACACAGAAATCAGTGATGGAAGTCATATAACCTTTGTTAAAAACTCATGTTTTATATTCTTTTCTTCATTAATGAGTGTCTGTTACTCCTTTAAGACCCAGTTTAATCATATCTTTTCTATACATACCTCTTAACTTCCTTTTTGGTTCAATATTCCCTGCTCTACCTTATGTCTACACAGTTCTAATTGCAGCAACCACACTATATTTTTTCACCAATCCCACTAGACCATGGGTACCTCAAGAACTGTGGCTCATGTTACTACCAGTTTTTCCACCATAGCACAGGGCTATTGCATTAGCCTGACTTTGCTAGGTGAGACTTTGCTCCACATGAGAATATATCCTTGATACCTGGAGTAAACAGAATGATGTTTTTATATCTAATTGTTACCATATTATCTATTTCTTACTTACTAATCCATATATTTATTTATTTATTTCAACTTTACTATCATTATACTCAGTGTATACAGAACTTAACTTTGCCTGCTTTTTGACTTAGAATCATTATTTAAAATGGTTGCTCCAAAGTCTTTTGAATTGTGGGGTCATGCTTTCTTGAAATTTTTACATTCATTTTTACACTTATATTTCTTCTTTGTCATGAGTTACTGTTTCCTCTTCCTGCTTTCTGGGGACACTCCCATGCCCAAGTTTCTTCAAATGAGCTCCTATTACTTCAGATTATGAACCTAGAAGATCACAGTCATTTCTAGTGCATTTAAATGAATAGACTTTGGAGTAAAAGCTACAGAACTTTCTGATAAATTACATGACATTGTGATTTGCAGTTTTGCTGTTCTAAGACTCAAAAAAGAAAAAATCATAATTATTATTCTCAATCTCAAATTTCCAAGTCCATTCTTGAAGCATTCTGTCTTTCAGACAAACAAAGCCTACATGTGTGGACCTGAGAGCTATATATAATAGAAAATAAAATTGAATAAATAGATAAATATGCAAACACTAACAACTAATCCAAAATAGTCCCCTGATTAAATTGCTTAGAGGAAATTTTCATTCTTAGAATTTGTAACAATGATCTAACCCTCTTACAACCTTGATCTTATGACCTAAATGTATTCAATTAATTTGCATGTAAAATAATTTTCTTTAGAAGCCTGTGTGCACACATGTAGTCATATGCACATGCTCTCCAGTTGTCAGAATTCATATAATGTAGCAAACCTGCTAGTTGGTGAGATAGGAATTGGTGAAAAGGGAACAGAGGTGGAAAATAGTGAGGGTGAGTAGCAAGCATGTACACCAAGAAATTGAGCAACTTCCTTGCTGGAAAAAATGTAATTTTTCTTCATCATTAAACATTATCAGAAAGTGTTTTTTACATCAGAAGAAACATTTGTTTCATGATCTGTTGAGTAGCTTCTGTGAGACATTTAAGCTTATTAGGTTTTCTTAATTCCTATGAAATTAAATCAAAATTTGAGCAGCAAAATTCTTAGATGATTTTCTGTCAATATTTTTAGTACAAAACAAAATGCTACTTTATTATCTAGCAAAAATATTCTAATTTTCACCACTAGATAGTACACACAAAAATCATCATAAAGGGAAATAAAAATTATTTGTTTTTTCCCAAGGACTTTTAAAGCAGTAATAATATGTTATGTCTGATTTTGTATATATTAAATTTTCTTAATAGGAACTTATCTATGATGAAATTTTCTCTAGAAATAATTAAATCCTGCTTCTCAAACTATAGATGTTGCTGCTTCTTATTGCTAAAATTAAAAATAAATCTAAATATGTTAGTTTTACTGTAAATTATTTATAATTTAAAACAATACTAAATCCTCCAGGGACTGATGTTTCTTCACTCTAATCTGATAGTTGCCACTTGTAATAAGTGAAGTTCCTAGGAAAATCAAATGTACATTTGTCAATAACAATATTAACAGATTAATAAATTGTCAACTTTTTACTCTAATTCATGAATAAATAAAGGACAATCATTTCAACAGTCATCAATGCATAAAGTTATCTAGCTCTACCAGTCACCAAGAGGGAAAAATATTGCTTGTGTGTGGTTATTACTTGCATATAATTAGAACAAATGCTTATTGAACACTTTATGATGTTATTTACTTGCATGGTGATCCCTGTTTTTACCAGGCTTTTTTTCTTTGTGTTTTGATGGCATGTCAGCATTGTACAACAGAATTTGTAATCGATTTGCCTTATTTCTTTACAAAAACAATAAATGACTTTATTTCTATAATATAGAACCTTGCTCTTCAAAGTATAGTCCATGAACTTGTAGGACTAGGATAACTTGGAAGTTTCTTAGGGATACAGAATCTGGGATTCATTGAATCAAAATCCATTATTTAACAAGACCTTCCAAAAAGCCTACGTGTGCCCTAGTGAAAGCCTATTCTACAGCACAAAACTCCACATGTGTGTTATTGGACATTGAGCTGTGAATATATACTGCCAAACCTGGGAATTATTGCAATGGATGTTTAAGTTTGAAAAAAATATATCAAAATTATATGTTAACTTAAGATATTATGTGATGTGATACTGGCAAACATGTCTCTGAAATGGTTTTTGCAATAAACAATACCTAAGTGAATTGGGCAGTTTAAATAATAGGAGGATATCAGGTTTCTTATCCAAATATCATTTATAGTATTTGGCAGACTTAAAGCTCAACCAACAGTGTCAGGAATCTTTGCAATGTCTTTGGATGGGGGAGGAAGTCAAGAAAAAGGATAAGAATATCAATTAGGTCAGCTGTATACATCTAAGGAATGAGGACAAGGAAGGAATAAGATGTGGCTTATCACTATGTGAGCAAATTTTTATTAGATCTCCTGTTTTAAATAATAGTAAGTCCCATCTCCAACCCCAAGAATACATAGAGCCCCAAAAGGAGAAACCTTGTGATTTCACCTTTCCTAAAGATAAAACTTCAGACTTGTGCTAGCTAGAAACATGGAATGCTTGACTGGGGAGTTGGAAAGAGATGGTTTTAAAACATAACACAAGTCCCAGTCAGTTCCAGCCCTAACTTATCCTTGCTGGTCCAGCCACCTGATGACACAAACTTCAAAATTTTTTCTGGGATTCTGTACTTCTACAGAGAAAATTTATTTGTATCTAGGTCATGTCCCCCCATCCCCAAAAACTCCTAGCACAGTTAAATTACTCCTATTTGTGGAATAAGAACCAACATAATCTATCCAGTCTCTAAAAGGCTGACATATTTGTCAGCTATACTGTCTGCCATTTTTTGTCTTCATGCATTTATATCTCTTCCTATTGATTATAATTTCTGAAAGAGTCTAGATAATAATATGAAATCCTCCTTTTACTGGTTCTCAATTTATCTAGGCAAAGACTGATGCAGAATGTGAACCTGAAGTTATAGGATAATTCCAAGATTATGGGAAAAGATAGCAAGTAATCTAAAGAAGCCTTGTAGATATATCATGCGCCTTTAAGTCACAGGAAAAGGTTTAAGAAGCTGTAGTTTCAACAACAGCAGTACATGTACTTTCTCACTATACCCCAGGCTGGCAATCTTTCAGTTTGACAAATAGCATATGATTTTATGGCTCATTTATTGAAGATATCCCTTTACATGTTTGCCTCAGCATCTTACTTAGACTGTAGATCTTTCAGTTTGTTTAGAATGCCTAATATACATTATGATACCTAATAAGTGTTCAATTCATTTGGGAAATTAGCAAAGATAAGGAGGAATGAAGGAGTAAAAAGAAAGCGTGGGGAATGAAAAATGATACCTGTTCTTATTATTTGTGATCTAGAAAGATCTGAACAATGAGACTACGGATTTGATTTAAACCTCCAGCTCCTGGGGGTTTGATATAGACTAATTGTTATGCCATGAACTTTACATAAATTGTCTTTGAAATTACATGATAATCCTAACATGTTGGCAATATCATCCCCATTTTCAACTGAGAAAACAGATGTTCTGAAAGAACAAATAAGTTGTCAGCTCACAAAGCTAAACTGAGCTTGGAATCCACTACTTTTTCTGATTCACAAACCTCTGCCTATAACAGTGCTACTTGAATATATGTCAGCAATGAAACTCAGTTCAACTTAGTTGTCTTTAGCTCATGCACAGTGACATCCAGGACATGAAATCAACATGTAGAAAGTAGTATCACCATCACATGCAGGGTGGCCTGTCCATCAGTTCATTTTTAATGACTCTCACATTCCAGCCAAGCCTAGTTAAATATAATAGCCCTGTAAAAAAATATATATCTTACTCAAGCTCCTTCTACTACAATTTAAACCCACATAGTCTTCTTTTATCCTCAGGAGAAAGGGAACTATCTGATAATCATCTTTCTTTTAATAAAGCTGCCACACTTTTGAAAATTTGTAATTTATAGTGTCTCTTACACAGTAGCAAAAAAAAATCTCAGTGTACTCAGCATTGACCAGCCTCTTATTATTTATGTATTCATACTTTATTGGATTTATACTGTATCTTTCCCTGAAGAGCTCAAGGTTCTATGAGAAAACTTTTAAGCAGCAAATATTATTTCAACATAAAGAGTCTAACTGTCTCCTACAGAAAGAAAGTAGACTATCATAAACTTAGCCAGAAAATAAAATCACTAATGCTGAATAAACCAAGTCTAATGTATAAATGCAAAACGCCCAGAGAAGGGGCACTGACAGTGAAAACAGGACCAGCCTCAGCTTTTCCTTTTAGTTGGGAGAGAGTGCAGGTGGACAGACTTGGTGGAAGGACACAGCAGTGGAGATGGAGGGTGAAGAGTACAGAAGGAAGGATGTGGAAAGGGAAGTTTTATTAGGAAAGACAAGTAACAGAGAACAGAGGTAAAAGCCAATTTAAGTGAGTGAAGTCAATAATCTTCCATGGGAAACCAGTGAGTAATAGAAGATGCTCACCATAAAGTCATTCCTGATTTTGTCTGTGATTTAAATACAGTCATCAGTGGTAGAGGAGATAAACACCTTTGAATGGGTGCTTTCACTGACTTTCTTCACACAAGCTTTGTGTCAAATACTGCAACTATAAAGAAATTAATTCAAACATGTGTTGAAGGCTACAATTTCCTAACTAAAGTCTACTTGTAAAGTACTTCATGACTAGTATGTGTTGTGTATGTGCATGCGTGTGTGTGATAGAGTGAGAGAGAGAGAGAGAGAGAGAGAGATAGTCCAGATAGGAGTTTGAGTAATCCAGATGCAGAAATATACATTTTTCTCCAAGATTTTTTCTTAATTCTCCAAACCCTTGCATTCTATCTCAGGGTTTTTGTGGCCTGAGTACACAGAGACTTTAACTGACTTGAGATCTCAAGCCCTCATTCCCAATCCTCTTTTGCATCTATTGCATTTAAGCCACATTGGTTGCAAAAGCAGCCAGGTGACGGAGCAGAAGACCCAAGTATACTGTCCATAACAAATGACTCTATCTAAATGCAGGCAGTGGGCAGATATAAATGTCTAACAAAAAAATCTTGCTTAATAATTGCAGAGAAGGCATTAAATGACTGGGAAGGGACATTTTCTAAGGCTACTTGCAGAGGGTAATGGGGTAGGACCTCTAAGAAATGCTTGCATAATCAAAGATAGTCATGAAATGCCCTCTGGGAAGAGTGAGTCTTGTCTTAGAATGAAAAAGTTTTTGTTTTAATGATTATTGTTTCTCAGAAATGCAAAAAAGCAGAATTTTTTTCCTTTCCCATTTGTCTCCTGACAGCACTATAGGAAGGTTAAGAAATTAAGCTTTAGACTCATAAAAGGCCTAGTTTTGCTGCCAGATCCTTGCTATTTAGTCCCTGAATAATGTTCATAAGTCTCACTCTTGTCATTAAGAAATGGAACTAGTCATACATATCTTCTTTATCCAATCTTTATGAAGTTTCGGTGAGACAACACTGATATCTGATATCCAATAAAATGTGTGATTATCCAGTCAGCATTCAAAGATTTTAGCTTTTATCAACATCCTTATTATTATATAATTGAAGAGTCAGACTTTTTATTTACCAACCAATAAAGAGAATAGCCACATTTGACTTACTATGCTCTGTGCCTGAAGTTTCTTCTATACTGTTAACATTCTAAAGATTTTATTCCATTATTACTTTAGATTGTTTTAATTGTGGTAACCATGGTATACAACACTGTGTTTCAGAAGCCTAGGTTTACACCTTCTCAGATGCCTGCCTTCACACACCATAGGTGCTCACAGTCCTCCACCAGGGTCCATTGTAGCCCCTCCACATGGTTTCTTCTCTCTCTACTTGTAACATTGAGTTAATAGTCAGTTTTTTATGGTCTGATATTTGCTTAGTGTTATCTAACCTTCTGTTTTGTTTTTTCTACATTCCACATACATATAAGTAAAACCATATGGTATTTGCCTTTCTCCTTATTTTGCTTAGTACTATCCCTTTGAGTTTCAACCATACTTTTGTAAATGGCAAAGAGCTTCTCATATTTTATAGCTGAATACTACTCCACTGTGTATATATACCACATCTTGACCCTCTCATATGTTTGGGGCCTCTTAGCTTATTTCCATAGCTCAACCATACTTTTGTAAATGGCAAAGAGCTTCTCATATTTTATAGCTGAATACTACTCCACTGTGTATATATACCATATCTTGACCCTCTCATATGTTTGGGGCCTCTTATTTCCATAGCTTGGGTATTGTAAATACTGCTGCAATAAGCATGAGAGAGCAAGTTTACTTTCAAATTAGTGCCTTTGTATTATTTGAATAGGTACCTAGAAGAAGAATTGCCAAGTTGCTTGGCAGATTCATTTTAAACTTTTGAGAAACTCCACACCATTTCCCATAGGAGCTGGTCCAGTATACATTACCACCAACACTGTTAAGAGAACTCTTTCATACTATGGAAGACCGTGTGGAGGACCCTCAAACAATTGAAAGTGGACTTACCATTCGACCCAGCAATCCCACTACTAGGAATCTACCCAGAGAACATGAAGACATTAATTCAAAAGGACACATGTATGCACATGTTCATTGCAGCCCTGTTTACAGTTGCAAAGAATTGGAAACAAACCAAATGCCCCCAAACAGATTATTGGCTAAAAAAAATGTGGTACATATACACGATGGAATACTACGCATCCATCAAGGAGGACAAACACATGTCATTTGCAGCAACCTGGATGGAACTAGAAAGACTCATATTAGCAGAAATAAGTCAAAAAGAAAAAAAGAAGTACAGGATGGTCTCACTTATATGAGGGATATAGGGAAAATCAAACAAATAAGAAAAAATGAAAACAACCAATGGGACTGAACCATGGAGCGAGAGAGGAGGAGGGGGAAGAAGGCGGGGAAGGTGAAGAGCACAAAAGATCAGGATAGTTAACAAATGTTAGTGAAGTGGGAA